>QLOD02000010.1:20901790-20915088 GCA_003260245.2 Sideroxylon spinosum | reverse complement strand
GATATGAAATAATTTCTGTATATAGAGAGAGATGGGGGAGGGAGAAAGAACAAGCAGGAGAGAGAGAGAAAGAAAGAGAGACTTGAGGGAGGAGAGAGAGACCCGTGGGTGGAGAGAGAGGTAGAGAGAGAGAGAGAGACAACCTGCAGTTGAAGCCCGGCGGTTGGCGAGAACCGATGGGCGGCGACCCGAGCTGAAGAGAATGACTTCAGTTCGCTGGGAGGAACACGAGAGAGAGAGAGAGTGGATGCGGCTGCAGGCGGGAGGAAGCCGGGTTTTAGTAGGAAAAAGGAGGGGCTTTCTCGATCGCTTGGAGGCGGTCGTCTGAGTGTTTCTGGCGGCCGACGTAGGAATATCTCGGCTGCCTTTAGGCAGTCGAGAAAGGTCAACTTCGACCGCTTTAAGGTAGTCGTCCGTGGATTTTAGGCAATCAACAATGGATCCGGTCTCCTTTCCTTTCTTTTGTAGTAGTGATTGGATGGTCATAATGGATTTAAAATTTAAATATTTAGAATATTTTTATATACTTAAATTTTGAGATCATTAAATCTTAGGCACTTTTTCTTTTTCTTTTTTCCTTTTTAAATGTCATTATCCACAAGTGACGGGTTGGAGGACGTATAAATAGAGAAATTAGTTAGATTTTTCAAAATTTAGACTAATATACAAAAGTCAACAAAAAAACAATTTAATTTTAAAGTGGTTGGGCCAAAGCCTAATTTTTCTTTCTTTCACTTAAAAAATTACATGCATGAACCAACTAAAAATTACAGGGTAATCCTCTGTCACCATATTTTTTTTAATTATGTGTTGATGCTTTATCGGTTTTGTTATATTATTTTAACCACTCAAATAGTTGTAAAGGCATTACTATTAGCAAGCAGGCACCGGATGTTCCACTTTTTTTTTTTGTGGATGATTTATGTTCCAAGAGCATAGAAAACATTTTGTATTCTAGTTAAATTAGATCTTCAACACTTATGTATTATCATTAGGCAAGCCAGTTAATTAATGCAAATGAATCGGAGTTTTTTATGTGGCTTTTTACGGAGAGAAAATGATAAAAGTGTTTTAGAGCAAGTATTAAAAGTTAAAATTGTGACCAAACCAGATAAGTATTTAGTAACAGTGTAGATTTTACTTTATCTAAATAGATTTTATTCAATTATTGGAAATAAAAGGTTTTGGCCAAGATTCAAAAATTGAAAGTTTCTTTAATTTGGTTTGGTGGTAGACCGGTGTTAATTAAACGTTGTTTAACTATCCAAAAGAAAAAAAACATTCCATTCACAGCACTTCCCTTCGCTCCCTCCTTTAATAAACTACTGGTGCGATGATCACGTGGCTTCGTACGTAAGTGTCTAATATTAAAAGTGGATAATAGAATATTTATTGAAATATGTATGAATATAACTGATTTTGTAGTAAAATGAATTTAAAATCATGTACGGGAGAATTATTAATCGTAAATAAGAGTTTGAATATATGAAATATGTTAAGAAAAAAATAAATGTTAATGAAAATTATTAGAAAACTAATATAAACAAATATAGAACAATATAGAAATAGAAGAAAAGCACCTCCCGTAGATAATATTACGATTGATTGTGTGGATGCTTCAGCTTGTGACGTATGTAAATACTTTATTTAGATATGAAATAATTTTTTCATTGACTATTACTTTTAATTATATTGACATTTAAACCATTCATAAAATTATGACAAAAGTGCAATATATATATATATATATATATTTAATATTATTTCAAATGCATTACTTTTCTTTTATAAGTAGTGACAATGTAGAGCAAAACAAGTTAATGCCGGAACATATTTAATACTTTTTTTATATATTGGAACTTTTACTCTTATTAAGTTAGTAAATCCACAAATATTTAATGTATCTTTTATAGATTGACAATTTTATCCTTATTTATTTAATAGACAGTCTAATGAAATATTTAATATTTATTAAATAAATAAATTTTTATATTAGTTGTTATTTCTCTCTCCTCACTTTTTCTCATAAAATCATATCTTATTTTTTATTTTATTTTTTTAAATATGAATATAATAATATTAATTAAAATGCTCTCAAAGGTAGGAGTAATTTGAATAATTACTTTTAAAATTTAAATTTTTTAGATTTACTTTTTAGTCATAAAATTTACTTTAATAATAAATATTATTCATTGATTTAATAGTTAACGGAGTTTGGATAATTAATTTTAAAATTTTAATTTTTTTATATTTATTTTTAGTCTTGAAATTTTGAGATAATAAATTTTATTAATTGATTTACCAATTAACATTGATTGATAAACCAAACCAAACTATTCATGGTTCTATTAATTGGTAAACCAAATAATAAAATTTTTTATTAAAGTAATCTTCATAAATAAAATTAATTTTAATAATTAATTATCCAAACTAATATTTGTCCTAATTAGTAAATTTAAAGATAAATATGTAAAATTCAATTTTAGAGCTAACTATCCAAACTACTCACATTTCCTTAATTATCTACACTCAAGTTTACGTTATTTATTAAATCCATTAGAAAAATTTGTTATATCAAATTTTCAAAACTAAAATATAAATATAAAAAATTTATTAATTATTCAAACTCTGATATTATTAAATAAATGGGTAAACTTTATTATTAAAGAAAATTTCATGATTAAAAAATAAATCTATAAAATTTAAATTTTAGAAGTAATTATTCAAATTACTTATACCTTTACAAACATTTTGTTAATATTATTATATTTATTTTTAAAGAGATAAAAACAAAAAAGTAAGATATGATTTTGTGAAAAATAGTAGGAGAGAAATAAATACTAATATAAAAGTTCATTTATTTAATAGATAGTAAATATCTCATTAGATTCCCCATTAAATAAATAAAATTAAACTTGTAAAATTATATAAAGCGTATTAAATATTTTTGAATTCACTAACTTAGCATGGATAAAAATGTCAAAATATAAAAAGGACATTAAATGTACTCTAACATTAACATTCTTTATTCTAATATTATCACCATCCAAATAACCCTATATATTAGAGGGTATGCATTTACTAGAATAACTTAAGTCGGATAAAGGGATTGAATGTGATTTAAAAACGGAGAAAGGGTCTGAATGTGGTTTAAAAATAACACTATCCTTTAAATTTGTTCACTTGGTTTACTACAATATTCATTAATGACAATTTTTTTTTCTTTTTTTTTACTTGATTGTAATATTTATTTTATGTATTTTTAAACTAATAAATTTTACATAAATTCTAATTAACTATAACAGATATTAATTTATATTAACACACATGAAAGGTTTTAAGTTTATTATTTAAAATCATAAGTTCAAATGCAATCTAAATATATTTGAAAATTTATATTTTATAATAAAAATTTTATATTTAAATTATTACACCTTCAATTTAATTAATTTTAAAATTAATGGTAATCTCATCTTAAATTTATCACCACATTATTAAAAAATTCAAATTCAAATTATTTGAGTTAGTTTGTAGACAAAATTTAGTTACAATTTTAATAAAAGAATCTTGTATATTAATCTAAATTAGTATCTCTTATAATTTAATTAAATTTTGTCGAATTTTTATTAATTTAAAAGATACATAAATTAAGCAATTAAGGGGAAAAGAAAAAAGAATATTGTCATAACTTCAAATAGTTGAATTTGAACCTTTTTTTTATGCTAGTCATAGACCATAAATAAAATTTCACCTAAAAAAGTCCTTTATTTCTATAATTTAATGTGAAATAAGTAAATATAATTTTTTTAATTATTATTTTGTAGAAAATAAAGTATGATATATATACATATTTGTACCAAATCACTATGGGTTAGAAGTAGTGGCGGACCGAGGAATTTGAGTTAGCATAGGCCGAAATAAAAAATAAAATTTTAAATTCTAAATAAATGCAAAAAAAATGATAAATTTAAAATATTATACAGTAATATATAATTTCTTATACAAAATAACCATTAAATTAATAAAATAAGATACAATAACCCATTCGATCTTTCATATTCCAAAATAATGAAGTGACTATTTTTATTCTTTTATTTGATTTTCAATTTAAGTAATGTTAGAATAAAATAATATTAATTTAAACTAACTTAAAATAAAATCAGATAAAAAATTTGAAAGTAGAGTGGAATATAGATAGAGATAATAATATTTTACAATTCTCAAATAAGACAACTTATATAACGCTGAGAGAAAATTTAAATATGATATAATATAAATACGTAAAACCAAAATTGACACGATTTAATATAATTTGATTTGATTATAAACTAAATTAATTATAAATATATTCATTAAATTTTAAAATATTTAAGTACTCCCATACAAACATGAATCACTATTTATAATATTTTTTTTCAGTATAGACGGTGGCCCACTCTCGGCATAAAGTAGGCCCGCCACTAGTTACCAGTAGTATTTATTTACATAAGAATCTCGAAATGTACAGAAATTCATAGAATAGACAAAAAATGGTATAATGGATATTTGAGAGGATAAAAGCACAACCTAAAAACCAAATTTATAATCAAGATTTATTTGTATAGAGCCCCAAAACTAGAGTAAACAATAGAATAGAAAGAAAGTATATAATGGATATTTAAGAGGATAGAAGCATTCCACTCAAAAAAATACAAAAGCACTATTTATCATTAGGGCGAAATCTTGGACCATTTTATATGTAGGGATGGATACTATTATAACCTAGAAATAAAATTTCTATTTTATTTGTTAGTAATTAATTATTTTAATTAAATGTTATAATTTTTTATTTCAGTTAGCTGAATTTATTTCGAAATTAATTAAATTATTAAATTATAAATTTTTGAGTGAATGTGGACCATTAGATTTTTTTTTAAACAATTAATGTTATTGGATTGTGATTGGAGGCTTCTCGCAATTCAATGAGTGTTAGTATATGATCAAATGAATTATATATATAAATAAGATGTATCATTTATGATTTAATCTTATTCTAATTGAGAAGAGAGGGAGAGAGAGAAGAGAAAAACAAAAAAAAAAAAAGAAAGTTGGGTGGCACAGCAAACCTACAATTAAAGGTTGGTTTTTCTTTCTCTTAATTATATTTTTATTTTCTTCATTCAAGGCTGGACAATGATGAGAGATGGGGGTTAAGGATAATCAGGCTTAGTTTGGAAAGAAAAAAAGTTAGTTTTTTTGTAATTGGTTACTAATTAACTACTAAAAAACTAGTTTTTTTGTGTTTGGGAAGGGAAAAAAACTAGCTTATTAGTAGTTAGTTTTTTAACTTTTTATTAATTTGACATTTTTACCCTTGAAGGTTTAAAAGAAGATTAAAATGTAAGAAGATAAATTTGATCATTTTAGAAAAAATAAAAAAACTGAGTAGCTGATAGCCCAACTATTCTTCCCAAACCAAGCCTCAATCTAGTGAGTCGGCTTCCTCGTTATTGATGTACAATGATACATATATATATATATATATAGCAAATAGGAAAAAAAAAAAAAAAGGGGGCTGCGATTGATTTGAAATATATATATTTATAATAGCTGATTTTCGTGGGTGATTGCAGATTTTTCGCGTGATTGATTGATAAGGGTTCACTGTGAGTATCAAGGGAAGGACTGATTGTTAGAATCAAAGTCAAAGGCAAATTGAAAAAAAAAAAAAAAAAAAAATGGCCTCTCGTCCAGCACTAGTGTTCTTTTTTTGATTTGGAAGGATTGTATGTATATAATACATAATAGATTGATTTGATGACTTGTAGTTTATAGTAGTCACCAATGTTGAGTTTATTTAGATTAACATTGACGATGGCAAGTTGTTAATTTGGGGATTATTAAAATGGGTTAATTTTAGTTAGGGGAACTAACAGTTATAAATATATATATATATATATATATATATATTATTAAAAATAAATTTATGAAGGACGTACTTACATTTGTGTGTTCAGAATAGTAACGAATTTCCTAATTTATTTTACACATACATATCTTAACATCAGGTGAGTGTTTTGTCTTATTAGTATTAATTTTGTAAATTATTCTATGTATAAAGGTTTTGAAAGTTGAATTTTCTGAATTATGTTTTTTGAAAAATTATATTATTTTGATAAAGAAATTCTATGTTTTATGCTATTGAGCATAAGGAAAATTGTTTGAACACTTGTGTTTAGTTTTGGAATTATGGGATTGTGATAAATAAATATTTTGTGATTATTGGAAATGAAAAAAAAATTCTAGGGGACAGGCTCCTTAAGTTGTGTGAATCTGGGAACTAAGGAATAGGCCCGTGAAAACCATGGTAACCCTAGTTCTTAACGATTGTAGGAGCAGGCCTATGAAAATCGTGATGACCTCAATCGAATTAGCTTAGGAAAGAACCCAGTGCCAGACTGGGTAACTGTAAGTGCGATATTGGATCCAACGGGTATTGTCCATAAGACAGTATATTGGCTCATTTTATATTTAATTTTCATATACTCACGGATTAAAGTTATTCGTCACTGTTGTGATTGACGGGTTTAATTAAGAATGTTATTGTACTCTGATGTATAGTATTAAAATTATTATTGTTTATGCATCATGGACATCTTTACTTAAAATTTCTTAGTTAAATTGTTTATTTGAAAATTTATTTTTTTTTCAAATGGACATTATTATTTTTGGCTTGGCAATTCATTCACTAAGTTTTTAACTCACCCTCCTTTTAATATTTTTCATGTGAGCTGGAAGGATTTTAGTCAAAAATTCTGCATTAGTTTGGGATCGTGATATCACGAGTCTGTGACCTCTAATATGAATGTTTAATCGTTTATATGGGTTTTGAGAATTTAATTATTATTGAATTATATAAATTTTGAAGATATCACTGTTATGGATTAGTTAGTTGATATTATTTGGAGAATTATATTTGACAGAATTATTTAGAATTTTATTTTATGAGTACTATAAATGTTAGCGGTATGGTTTATGAAAGTAGTTTGGTTTATGAAGGTTTGCGTGTGCCATTGGCTAGGACACTATAATTCATGATCAGTCTCATCTTTGATTTTGGGATGTGAGAGATAAGATACATGTAATAATAATAATAATTTTTATATATTTATAGACAGTTTTTTTACTTTAAATAAATGTAATAATATTTAGATTATTTTTGGAAGCTGCACTGTGAGCTTTTTGCCACTTAAATGAAAAAAAAAAAAAATCACTTTAACTGATTAAAAAAAAAAAAGATAAAAAGAATAGGGAAAAAATGAGGGGAGAGAGTGAGATTTTGCATGTGAAGGCGTGAAGCAGTGTGCTGATAAGTCAAAGATTTTGCTGGTTATGGCAAACATTGAAGCTACACGACAAAAGGTCGGTCACTATTCATCAAATGGACGAAACTTGAACCTTCACGCTTAACTTGATTTTACCCAGTCCAACTTATCTCCATCCCATGGGGCCATAAAAGATGCAAACATAGGTACTGTTTGGATAACAATAAAAAATTAAAATTTATCCAAAGTTATAAAGGATTTATATTTTTTTTCAATCAAATTTTACCACCTAATATCTTTATATCAAATCTTTATACTTTCACTATACTCTTTTGTTAATTCTTTTTCATCCAAACACCCCATAGGGTGCGTTTGGTGCAACAAAAAACAGTGAAAATTAATAAAAAATATAGTTTGAGTCACCTTTTAGCGTTTGATATGTTTAACCCAAATCACAAATTTTGAAGAGAAACAGTACCGAATTCGTTCCGACGGCTTGGTTGTTGTCGAGACAATAGGTCTTAGCTGAGAAGCTCCACGAAGAGAGCCTCAAGAAGATCCTCTACACCTCTTGCAAGCCGATATTTTTTTCGGCGAACACCCAACGTTGCAGACACCCACTTCGCCGTTCACTCATCTCGTGCTCGAATTAAAAGATATTTTTTCTCCTCTCCTTCTACTTACGTTTTTCATTTAGGTTTTCCTTTATTTGAAACTCGTATTGTCTATGGTGGATCCATGTGTCTGAAGGTTTCTCTCTAATTTTCTTGTAAATGGTTGACAAATGAGTTTAGGACTTTCTTATAACTATTTTTAGTGGGCATGTGTGGGAAAACCAAGCCTATTTTGGTTCAATGTTAGATTTTCGTTGCATTGCCTGAACTTCATCTTCCTCAGATCTCCAATTTCTGGTGCATCGTCAGGACGCCCCGACTCCTTGTTAGGACGGTTTGTGCCAATGTGCATCCGTCGGAACGGTTTTGTAGTTCTGTCGGGACGGTTTAGGCCAATGGCCAACCCGTCGGAACGGTGTTAAAATCGCGTCAGGACCGGATTCGACAGTGGCCAAACCATCGAAACGGTTTGATAATTTCCATTGGAACGGTATGCAGAAACTAAACAAAAAATAGGCAAAGTGGGCGTCATTTTGTAGCGCACAATTTTTTGTTGATATCCCAAAAAAAATTTCCTATTCGATTAACGGAATTATAACTATATTATTTCTTTCTTTTTTTTTTTGTAGATATGTAAATTTTTATAAATTTGGAGGGAAAATAAATTTAAAAGTATAACCGAGAATTTTAGAAGTTTTCAGCAAATTATTTGATACCAAATGCACCAATAATTGGAATTTTTTTTTTTTTTTGCTTTGCCTCTTTTTTGTGGGGTCAATCTTTGAATCGTTCACAAAAAACAAACAAAGTTCCTGTCAATTGTGTCAATCTCCTGGGCTTATCAACTTGTGTTTATTTTTGTAAAATCAACGGACTTATTGTTGGATAATACAACAAAATATTTGGGATTAAATATCTGTGGGGTCCACCATCTTTGAATCATTCACAACAAACTAACAAGTTCTTGTCAGTTATGTCAATCTCCCGAGCTTATCAACATGTCTCTATTTTTGTAAAATTCATGTACTTATTTTTCGATAATACAACAAAATATTTGGGAATAAATTAAAAAGTAAAATAAAACAATTTTTTTTATTTGTAATTTCTTTTTTTAATTTGTTTAAGTTAAACATATTTGTGAGGGTGAATCCGAGTAGCTAGTAGGGCGTAGCGTTCCCAAATATTCCCAAAAAAATAATAATAATAAATAAATAAATAAAATAAAAAATTATGCAGTATTAAAAAATATTATATTGACCTCTCAAACTATTAAAAATAGTATATTAGCCCCTCAAATTATAAAAATTATTATTTTCCCCTTCCAAAATATTAAAAAGGTTTATCCTTATCTTCTCTTACTCAACTTTTTTGAATCCATCAATATATATTAATATTAAATGTACATAGGAACTTGTTGTCAATACCAATATATGTACATCATTATGTAAAGTAAAGGCCATTTTTGTTTTGGGAATTAGAAGATGGAGTATAAGTAATATTATAAGATAATATATGAGATTGGATATAATATGGGATTAATTTTCTATGTGTGATTATTTTTTTAGTGTTTGGTTGGTGGGATATAATGTGGAATAAAAGTTATGATTTGACATGTGATGTGATAAGAAATAATTTTGAATCTTTAAATTTTGGTGGGAAACAAATCCAAATGTACAGTATTAATAATACCACACTTCCCGAGGGTTTTCTCATCCCACAACTCACCGGACACACAATCCCGAATGGATTCAATGTCCTGTACCAGAAATTACAAACCAAATCCTTCTTTTGGGGGCCCCACGGATAAGAAAGCTTGTCCGACGTTTTAGTCCAACAAACAAACATGGCCTAAGAGTATTGGTGAAGCCTTAAAGTTAATGAATTTCAATTTTTGTTGAAATTGTTTTAATCAATTAAAATGCCTTTCAACCTCCACAAAATTTAAATTTTAAATCAAACAATTTTTAAAAACTATCTCAATTAAGTCATTTTAAATTTTTTAAAATTTTAACCATTATGTTATTTTACTTTTATATCTCTAATTTACGCAGATAAAGTACTAACCCTCCCCCTCCCTCCTCTAGTAGATATATTTTGAGCTTCACAAAATTAAAATCAACATTCTTTTCAACCCAAAGTACATGAAAAGATAGAGATTGTAACCAATGACAAAATATTTGTGCCAACAGTTTATTTAATAAAGTCAATCCAAACGTATTTGTAGAGTCCTATAATAATACCACAAAGTACTAGGCCACAAAGATCATAATAGCCAGAAGAAGAACAGGACATAGAATGCAAAACCTAAAAAACTAAACAAAGATAGTTTATTGTGTGTATATATAATAGTGTATCGACATACTGGCATATGTTAAGCATCGTTTGCAGCTTCAGAGATGATAACTTTCTGCATAATGTCACGTGCTTTACACATGACTTCCAGTGGTTCAGCCTTGGGCATAGTAGATCCTTTGCCTTCAGTTAGATCAACTGGCTGTTCACCCACTCTTTTCCATTCAAAGCACTGAATCAACGACCCCAAAGTCAAGCCCATAATACGTTGGGCCAAATTAGCTCCGGGGCAAGCCCTCCTTCCCATTCCAAATGGTATCAGCTTGTGTCCTTGTCCTTCCATGGCCCCACCTAGAAACCTTTCAGGCTTAAAACTCGTCGGGTCATCCCAAACCTTCGGGTCCCGGTGAATTGCCCATGCATTGACCAATAGGATCGTGTCACGTGGCACATGGAATCCCTCGATGGTGATATCGTTGGAGGGCATGTGTGGGATTAGTAATGGTGCTGCTGGAAATAATCGTAAGGTTTCTGAGATGATGGCTTGAAGGTAATGCAAGTTGGAGAGGTCGGAATCATTAATCAATCGATCTTGTCCCACCTGCGTATCTAATTCAGCTCTAGCCTTTTTCAAAACCTCTGGATGGTTCACCAATAGTGACATTGCCCATTCCATCGTCACGGCTGACGTGTCTGTCCCCGCTAATATCATTATCTGAACATTAACAATTAACAAATGAAAATAAGATTGCTTTGAGTATTTTTTTTACCATTTACTTTTATAATTTTCACTGGTTCTTATTGTTATGTTAAATATTTTATATTTAACTTGCAAGGGGACAATCATGGATGGAATTATGTGAAGGCAAGGGAGAGAGCAAATGACTCCTTTGATTTTGGATATAAAATTACAAAAATACTATTGAAATTTTAATTTTATTTAAAAAATTAAATTAATACAAAATTAGGGTATTTTGATTTTATTAAAAAATTAAGATTAACTTAAATTTTTCATCATAAAAAATTGTACAAGAATTGAACCCTAGTATTTTTGATGAAATAAAATGTATTCTCCCATTATACTATTAAATACTTTTGTACATAATATAGAAAGTATATATGACAAATTCTATAAATAATAAAACTCAATAATGATTATATATATATTTTTTTAGTAACAATGGAGATTCCTAAATCTTAGATTTTATGGAAAATTAGACTATTAAACTATAAAAAATATATTTACCAATTTAATGTTTAATAATAATTTATTTTTCTCTCAAAAGTAATATTGTTTTTCCTTTACACTTAACCTTAACGTAATTCGTTATTTTTTTTTTCTCCTTATCTTCTTCTTGAATATTTAATGGCCGGTGTCTTCCCTTAATTAAAATCCTAGATCCGTCTTTGGTGACAATGATAATACAACTGATTAATTAAGTTTAATATTAGTAATTGATTGAGAATCTTCTGCAAGTAGAACAATAGATAGGTCTGTGAATCTATTACTTTGTTTCAAAAAAATTATTTTATCATATAAACGTGGTTTTCATATTATTGTAGCCTCATGTTCTTAAACAAGTTTTGGTGAAATAATATTTAAAAGAAACGAAAGCTAAAATAGGAAAATGTTATTTTACTGAAAAATAGTATAAGAAAAAATATATTATTCCACCCAAAATTTAACTACGATGATAGTAATATTTGTGTAGTTAATGCTACTTTAATGAATTTAATTTTTTAAATACGTATGATGTGTTTAAAACACTTTTAAGAATTGTTATTTGAAAAACTTGATGAAAATAGTTCTGTAAATAAATTAAATATTTATAGGAATTTTGAACTCACTCATATAGCAAAGTCATTTTTGATAAAACTTAATTTGATATATAATCTTTTAATTGTATGTCATTTACTTGGTGTGCCTCCGGAGAGTCACCAAGGCAAAAATGGACGAATAGACATAAAATGGGTCGAGTTGTCTCAATTTGTTTCTGTTCCTATAAATTAAAACCCATTAACCTTATAAAATTTTTTGCTTATATATGTAAGGTGCCAAATAGGATAAGGTCGGGTCAAAACGTCAACCCGACCTCAGTCCATGCCCGGGGGAGGAGGAGATTGGACTTACCAGAATCAGCCCTCTGATGATCGTATCCGTATAATACTCCGGCTCCGACTCTTGCAAAGAAAGCAAATGATCGATCATCGAATTCTTGCTCCTATCAGCCCTGTGCTCCTCGATTAGACCTTGTAGGATACCGTCCATTTTCTTAAAAACTACCTTCAGATTCTTCTCGAAACTCCGATAATCAATCCACCGCAAAATCGGGACGAAATCGCTTGGATTCGACGCGCCGCCGTACTTGAATATCTCGCTCACGATCCCCCGGAACTCCCTCGCCTCCTCCTCGTTGTCCAACATGTCTTCGCCGTAGTACCTCTTCCCGGCGATCATTCTCACGATGTTGTTGAAGGTCAGTTCGGAGAGCTTCGATTTCATCTCGACTCGCGAGAAATCGCGAGACGAGTTTCTGTACAGCCCGCGGAGGAGGAGGTTAATCTCGTCACTTCGGATCGACGAGAACGAGTTGAGGCGGTTGTTGGACAACAGCTCCAGCGACATCAGGCGGCGGAGGTTGCGCCAGTGGTCGCCGTATGGGGCGGAGGTGACGGTGGTGCCGTTGTAGCCGAAGTACTTGGTGGCGGTGAGGGAAGGGCGGTTGGCCAAGACGATGTCGTTTTTGGTGAAGCATTCCTCCACCGCTGACGGCGACGAAACGACCACCACGAGGCGGGACCCGAACCGGAGGGAGAAGACCGACCCGAGGTCCTGGGAGAGGGCTTGGAGAGTTCGGTGGATGGGGATTTTGAGGAGGTGGAGGTGGCCTATGATGGGAAGAGCCCGTGGGCTTGGTGGGAGGTTTCGGCGGCGCAGCTGTTTTAACAGCAACTTGAAAGCAAAGACAAGAAAGAAAATATAGAGACCGAGGTATGGCAAACTTAATTCCCACCCGTCGCCTTGTGCAACGAAGGTGACTCCCCCCGGTTGCCTTGTGCAACGAGAAAATCCAGCACCCGTTGCTTT
>QLOD02000010.1:20632641-20644596 GCA_003260245.2 Sideroxylon spinosum | reverse complement strand
GTTTAAATTATTTTATAAAGTCAGTATAAAATAATTAACTCAAGTGGGTCTAGTTCAATACACACAAAGTGTACTAGTACAAAAAGTTAGAATTAAATCATTCCCCGTAGTCAAGACAGGCCTACTAAAATTTTGTGCTACAGTTCTACCGATAGTGTGTCTAATTCCATCTAAAACAGTAAACGATAAAATTATATTCTAAAAGAACCTATGATCTAGTTTTCTATGTGTAAGCCGTACTCTACACACTAGATCAAATACTCCTTGTGAATACCAGACATACGCACAAATATAGTAAATGGCATTCATTGCTCAAAAGAAATTCTCGTTAAAATATATATAAAAACATAACATAAAGTATGTCTTTTAGTCTATATCTCTATCAATGATAGGGATGAAGGTGGCGGTGATCTGTAATAATATGGGGGAGGGGTGATGGAGATGGTGGAGGTGAAGACTTATAGTAATAGGGAGGTCGAGAAGAAAGAGATGGTGGTGGCGGAGATTTGTAGTAGTAAGGAGGAAGAGGTGACAGTGATGGCAGAGGTGGAGACTTGAAGTCGTAAGGAGGTGATGGTGATGGAGATGATGGAAGAGGAGATTTATACTGATATGGTGGAGGAGGAGATTTAGCTGAGGTGAAGATTTGTAGTAATATGGAGAAGGTGGTGATGGAGATGGTGAAAGTGAGGACTTATAGTGGTATGGAGGGGGTGGCGACGAAGATAGAGACAATGGAGACTTGTAACAGTAAGGAGGAGGAGGTGATGAAGATGGTGGAGGTGGGGACTTGTAGTGATAAGGAGGCAGCGGTGATCTAGATGGTAGGGAGGAGATTTATAGTAATATGTGGAAGAGGAGATTTAGATGGCGGAGGTGGAAATTTGTAGTAATATAAAGAAGGCGGTGGTGAACGAGATGTGGGGGAGCAGATTTATAGTGATATGGTGGAGGTGGAGATTTGTAGTAATATGGAGGAGGTGGTGGTGATCAAGATAGTGAGGGAAGAGATTTGTGGTGATATGGAGGAGGGGATTTGGATGGTGGAAGTGGAAATAGTGGTGATCGAGATGGTGGGGGAGGAGATTTATAGTGATATGGTGGAGGAGAAGATTTAGATGGTGAATGTAGAAACTAGTAGTAATATGGAGGAGGCGATGATGGAGATGGAGGAGGTGGGGACTTGTAATGGTATGAAGGGGGTGGTGAAAGAGAGAGTAGAGGAGGAGATTTGTAGTAGTATGGTGGAGGAGGTGACGGTGATGGTGGAGGTGGAGAGTTATAATAGTATGTTGGTGGTGGAGAAGGTGATGGTGGAGGAGGGGATTTGTAGTAGTAGGGAGTAAAATGTGATGGTGATAGTGGTGGCGGCGGCGACTTGTAGACATAAGGAGGTGGTGGTGAAGGACATGGAGGTGGTGGATACTTGTAACAGTAGGGTGGAGGAGGTGAGGGTGATGGCGGTGGTGAAGATTTATAATAGTATGTAGGTGTTGCTGAAGGAAATGGTGGGGGAGGGGACTTGTAGTAATATGGGGGAGGCGGCGATGGGGATGGTGGTGGTGGTGACTTATAATGATAAGGAAGTGTAAGTGATAGTGATGAAGGAGGTGGTGATTTGTAGTAGTAATGATGTGATGGTAGTGATGGGGATTTGTAGTAATACGGTGAAGGTGGAGGTGGAGGTGGAGACTTGTACTTATAGAGCGGAGGCGGTGGAGAAGCATAGATGTAAGGCTTGTAGTCAGCTGCCACTTATATAGCCAACAAACATAGAGCCAAGGCATAGAATGCCCATGGCCAAGAAGTAGTGCTCATTTCTCGCAGCTTGATGAATATGTATTTAATGATTCTATAATGGGGAGGCTTGAATTTATATAGTGATCCATTCAATCAGTGTTGCATTTGTTTAATGAAGGGTTGAAGCTTTCACCCTCTACCAAATCTCTCTATTTTTGTTTTTAAGAAAAGAAATGACCCTCTCATTTTCATGCAATGGTGTTCTTTGCCCATCTTGCTCACAGTGCTAGCCACGACAATTCAATTGACCAAGTCTGGTTTTAAAAAATTTGTCTTTTCATACTAGTATACAAGTCGAAATAAAAAACAGAACTAAACTTGTAGTATATTTTTTTTAGGATTCATTGCATCAAAAACTAACCCAGTTATGGTACTTTATAATTAGTAGATCTGGTTCAAAAAAACATACTTCTCCTTACATTTTTTGCAGCTGTATGCAAAAAAAAATGCTTGTAGCTTGTATGAATCACAACTCGCACGGATTCGTACCTAAAGAAGAAGATTTGGGAGACTGAAAGGAAGAAACAAAGATCTTAGCAGTGCCTACAACGCTTGGTTTTGTGGAAAAAAAATTAGGGTTTTTTTATTTTATTTCATTTTTTCGGCCTTATTACCATTTGCTCTTGGGCTGTTCAATTACCTAGTTGAGCTTAAATTTTTTTTTTCTTTGGTCCAAAAAACAATTTTTTGTTACCCTTAGCCAGGGTGTTGTCCAAGTCCAGAATTTTGTCGGACTCACCTCGGGGTCGACCCTACTTGCTCACATGGCAATAAACATTCAATATTTCACAATGCTAGCAAGGATTCGCTATAGGAATCTTTCAATTTGTTGACTCTGAAATAATATGACGGGCCTGTTTATTCATTGTACATGAATATACAAACATATATATATATATATAACTCAACTAGCACCCATAACTTTTTTGACCACGTCTCCAGTATAATGTGGATTCGCACTGATACGGATGTCAAGGTTAGACGTATGTGTGATTTTTGTGTATTTTATATTCTAATAAGGATATATTGTAGCAATGTTAGCAACCGGGACTGCACTTATATGTGCCAATTTTGTCTTGTTTTGATGCTATTGAAATATATTTGCGATAGAAAATTAGCACTTGGATTTTGTGAAAGGGACATTTCAACAAAGAAAGAAGATGACTTTTACTTTATCCAATTAATATGCGCCATTAGAAAGCAGCCATCTGCAATTAACTTGTTTTCTCGATACTTTATTTTATTTTATTTTATTTAGATTTTTAGAGGATTAAAGTGTAAAAGGCACCTTAAATGAATAGTTTTGATGGAAACCATTAAATTATTAAAAGATCAAGACTATTAAATCACTTAGGGTGTGTTTGTTTAGGGGGATTGGATGATGGGGTATAAGTAATACCATAGATAATATATGGGATTAGATATAATATGGGATTAATTTTTATTTTTTATGTGGGATTATTTTTTTAGTGTTCGGTTGCTGGGGTATAAAATGGGATAAAAGATGTGATTTGACACAAGATGTGATAGGAAATAATTTTGAATCTTTAGATTTTGGTGGGAAACAAATCTGGGACTCCGGATAAATAATACCACAAAACCTTTGACATTAGTTATGGGGGATATATAGTCCGAACCGGACTTGTTGTCCGGCGTGTTTCTCTGAAACCTAACACTGGACATCTTGTCCGGAATGCTTTTGCAGTCCAATCCCCCACCCAAAGACTGCAATCAAACACGGCCTTAGACTACTAAATAATCATTAAATCATTTAAAAAAAATCAAGACTGCATCAAGACCATTGATTAAGACTACATCAAGGCCATTCATCTTTTATACATTAGTTGCTGAAATACTTTTTGCATTTTAGCCCAGCGGAACTTGTATAAAAACTAGTTACACCTAGTTTAAAACTCAATTGCAACCTAATAAAAGTTTATGTATTTAAAAGTTTAAATATTCTCAGTCCATTAAAATGAAATTTCTTGTTTAAAGATTCATTTTTTTTTTAGAATTTTTTCACTAATTAATATAAATCAGTAGGTATCAGTGTTATTAAATTAGCTAGTGGTCAACATTTCTGCCTCATGGGAAGCAACGAATTTAAAAATGAGTCTACAATAGTAATGCTACGTCCACCGTGTAACTGCGTAGCTATCCTGTATAATACATCGCTCAAGTAAGTATCATTAATTTTTAAATTAAGAATAACGTTTTACGGTAATGCTACGTCCACCGTGTAACTGCGTAGCTATCCTGTATAATACATCGCTCAAGTAAGTATCATTAATTTTTAAATTAAGAATAACGTTTTACGGCTGTGATGATTTTGAACGAAATAAACTAATAATTATTCGTAATCATCAATACAGAATAGTTCAACGGTGACTAGTGTAAAAGGAAGAATGGCGGGATAGAATAAATGCATCCAGAAATATGTGAAAATTTTCTGGTAGTCGACGCTAACAACAATTGAACCCAACTTTTCAACTGATGCAGTGAAGTCAATCCAGTGCTTCACAGCTCCCCTAATTATTAATTAGTAATCATTTCCATGAAGATGACATTTTGGATGACATTCGGTTCCAACTTGTTCAGTTCATCCTATACATGTATGTGAAAATCCACGACAACCGTCAACTAAAGCGATGTTTTTGTTTAAAAAGCGAACGACGATTTAAACTAATCTAAATAATAAGTAAATTTATGCTGAAAACATTATCAAGTTTTAAAATGTGCTTCAATTTCGCTTTGAAGCCTTTAAATCGAACTTCAATCTAATAGAATTGAATTTGAATAATTTGAATATTTCACAAAGATTTTAAGGTTTTGTTTTGTTAGTTGTAATTTTTTTAAACGTTTGGTGAAGCAAATGGTTATTTTTAGTAACTTTTTACAAATTTTGAGTGTTTGATAAAATTTTTAATAACTTTTTTTAATAATTTTTAAATTTAGCAAGTTATTAAATCTAGATGGAAAAGTAGTAAAAATTAGTATTTTATTAGTTAAACACCTAATAAGCAATTTTTGGTATTTTTTGCTAAAAATTGAGTCACCAAATAGGGACTATGTGAACTTATTTTTATGACTTTGGAGCTTATAGGGACTGTTCGGCAATAAAATGTACCGCCGAACGTGCTCACCACATCCACAGAATAACAGTTTGAAAAAGTCTGAAAAGAAAGGAAAAGTCAAAAGGATGGGCCGAGGAGAGTCATCGACCACAATCCCTCCGATGGTAAAGTCAGCAGAGGCTTGAAAGAATATGGAAATAAAATGACAGCACTTCATGGATTAATAATGAGCGGACCTCAATTGGATGTCCATTCTATTTATATCTCAGAGTTGAAGAATAAATTAATATTAGACCCTTAGATATCTAATGATTATTCTCCTATTTGGGAAACCTCTCTTTTCCCGGAATATGTTTTGCATTGAATGCTATTTGTTTTGCATTAAATGCCCGTTATGCGATACGAATATAACTAAATAGTAATAAATGAACCAAACTCTTTATCCGTTAAAGTCCGCAATCAATGAGGGGTAAAAACAATTATTTAATCAGTGAGCCTTTTTCCCCTCTTCCGTTCTCGTCAGGAATACACCTCCTGAGCACTTATGCTTGAAAGTTCTATGCTCGGGAGCTTCGTCACGTGTCAGGTACATTTTATGTATCAACAGGAACTATCTTCTTTTCTATTTGAGTTGTATATAACTTTAATAGATTGCATTCACAGTAGTGATTTCATAATTTAACTGTTACAATTGGATATGAGATGCAATTACGATATTCCTTCACTTATGGATCAAGAATATCTAATAAAATTTTAGACATTAATTACCATCTTCCTTTTATCTAAATTTAAATCAAATTACAAATTGTGTTTAGACTTTGACCTCATTCCATAACAAATTGATCTCGAATGAATTTTGAGCAAATCTAGCTCGATTTGCTTGATTAGTTAAAGGCCTAATTTTTGGTTAGTCAATTGTGAGGAAGAAAACCATGTGATTAGGTGAGGAAGATTCAAAGCCATCTTGACATATTATTCTCTTTAATCGGCGTTTCCAAATGTTAATAGCTTAGTCCAAGTTGTAAAGTACAATTCCAAATATTTAAGTCTTAGCTAATTAATTAATAAATATATATACGAAATTTACATAATTAACCAAAGGTAAAGTTTGCATTTTCCGTCCAAAATATATATTTTCAGTTTGGATTAGTTTACCCTCTCTTATCACTAAGTTGACATGCTTTTGCTATTTCCAATGAAAATGTTTAGAATGCATTTATATATATATATATATATATATTTTGGTGGCTTTACTTTTTCGTCTGGAGTCGGTGTAGAAGTCACATTCCTTTGTTTAACTAAAACTTTGTTAGGGGTTGCTTGGCACACCAATTAAAAAAAAATCAACATTTATCATTTTTTTTAATTTTTTTATTAAACACAGAAATAACTTTTATTAATTTTTTTTAATTTTCACCTACTTTTTTTTCAACTTTCATAAATTTTAACATCCAAGTAACTATTAAAATGTCATGTGTCAATCTGTGATGCAAAATTAATTTTGTTTGGAAAAATTGATGGCATTAAACCACCGCTTAGTACGTAATTTATGACATAATCATATTAATTATCTTGATTAGTTCTCCAAAATTAATCACACCACCGTTAATAATCGTTTAACGAAATTTATTTATTGTAAAAATGATTTTATCAGAATTTATTGTCAAAATAATACGATAACGAAATTGTGTAGTGTACCACAAATTGGTGAATTATTATTTTAGAAGTGATCAGTCCATGAAGAAGTACTTAATACTGGGAATAAATTTTGATAAAATATCACTATACTTCATTTAAACAAGCCAGTCATCCATGTCAAGACAATGGCAATGTTATGCTTCTCCTACTAGAGAAAAAATAACTTATAAAATATTTAACTTATTAAATTGTTCTATAATTAAAAAAATTATACTTTAACTGAACATTTTGGAAAATTTCCTTTGTCCAAAATAATCAATAAATTAAAGAGGTCTAATATTCTAACCTTACTTTGTTAAAAAAAAAATTTCTAGATAACTATTCTTATTATACAGTCAACTGTACGTAATGTCTCTTGTTTAGTTTAGGGGCGGACCTAGAAATTTTATTGAGTGGGAGCAAAAATAAAAAAAATAAATATTAATAATTTTTAAATGACAAACCTTAAGTACCATTTAGAAATTCAAATTTTAGCAATTTTTAGTATTTTTGTCAATAATTTTTGCTACATTTGGTGAGACAAATAGAAATTTTTAATAATTTTAGTAACGTTTTGTAATTTTTGAATGTTTGGTAAAAAATTTTGCGACGTTTGGTAATTTTTAGCAATTTTTTACAACTTTTAGGTTGAGCAAGTTATTGTAACTACGTAAAAAAAAGTGACAAATTTTTCCTAATTTGACGATACAAAAGGATTATCTAATCTATTTAAAAAGAAAATTTTTAAATTTAGTGAGAACAATTTATATATTATGTATTACAAAAATAAAAAAGTTATAGAAAATATATATAAATTTTCCAATCAGTGCCCCCACTGCATTCATGCTAAATCCGTCCCTGGATTAGTTCCCACTTAAGTATATGCCTTTTGGGGTCAGCTTTCGGAGGCAAACGTTGATGGTGTAGGCATAATTGAAATGCAATTCTGGACGCGTTTAGTAAGATTTTTGTTTTCCTTTTGTTTATATTTTCAAAATTATGCAAACTGCTAACAAAAACATATTTGTTAAATCTGTTTATAATTTTTGTTTCAAAAAAAAAAAACTTAAACAGAAAAATGTAAGCAAAAAAAAAATATTTTTAAAATATTTTTACTCTTTTTTTTTTCTGTTGCAAACATTTTTTTCAATTTCGATATTTTATCTATTTTGTTGCATTATACTAAAATAAATTATTTTATTAAAATAAAATTATTTTTAATAAATAATAAATTCAACTTAATTTAATTTAGTTAGTAATTAATTTAAAATTAAATTAAATAAAGTGGTCTTCCCAAGAACATGTAGGTTGAAGCTTATCTTGGATTCAGATCTAAATCACCTTAAGAGTCTCAAAGACTTTCAAGATATAAAAACTTTTGAAAAAGTCATTGATAGAGGAATATGAAAGTTATCCCAAGAAAAAGAGACTCTTTTTGACTCTCCGATCGGCGAATAGAAAGCTTTAAATTGAGCTACAAGGCCTCTAGAAAGCTTTGAACACTACTTTCAAAGGTCTCAGCTCCTTTTTTTTTTCAGTTTAAGCAAAAAGAAGCAACTCCTTGAGCGCTAGAAAAGGGACCGCCAGTTTGAGGATGAGGAGGGGGGAGTATGGAAAACGAGAGAAAGGTGTGGTCATTAATAATTAAATAATTAATTTAATTACTAATTAATTAATTTAACTTCAATATAATAATTAATTAGTTTAAAAGTCATTTTAATAATTAATATTATTAATAATTAATTTAACTTAAATTTAACTTGGTAATGGATTTAACTTAAATTTAATAATTAGTTTAATAAATAATTAATAATTAATTGATTTAACATAAATTTAATAATTAATTAATTAATAATTTAATTTAATTTAATTAATTGATTTAATTCAGTTTCATACTTAATTTAATTTTATTATTTTTAACTAATATAAATATATTTTATTAAATTATTTTTAATAAATATCATAATTAAATTATTTGAATTATTATGAAATATATTTTAGTGAATAATATAATAAAATTATTTTATATTTTATTGGATTAATTAATATAATAATCATATTTATTCAATTATTTTAACTAAATAATATAATTAAATTAAATTAATATAAAATCTATTTTTAAATTCTATTAAATTTTTAGAAACTAATAAAATCTAATATTCTATGAAAATAAAAAAATAATAATTGTAAACAAAATTGTATTTTTAAACGCAGTTTCAGTTTTTATTTCAAAAAAAAAAAGACAAACAACAATAGAAAATAAAAAACAAAAAACATAAACAGATAAAAATAAACCAAAAAATAATAGCATTACCAAATGGGAACTTGGCGATTCAGGTTCAAGTTACCATATGCAGGTATGTATAACTTGATGAAATCAATTCTAAAAATTAGCACAGCTACATAACTTATTAAAATCAACTACATAAAAATAAGTGTTGTTGATTGTAACAAAGAACTGAATAAGAGAATGTATATATATAGTCTGTTACATTATTTTTGCAGCCAAAAATCAAGCCACGTAATAATCGATCATGTTTTAGTTAGAATATTAAAATTTATTTTGTTTAACACTTTCTGTTTTTCGTGTTTTAAAATTTATTTTTGTTTTTTAGTTAAAAGATTCAAAACGACTTTTAACTATTTTTTATTTTATGTGTAAACCCGTTTTCTGTTTTTTAAAATAGGTTTTAAAAATACAAGTAACCAAATACGTTTTGAAAATTTTTTTCTTTTTTTTCAAAAGTATAAAATAAAAAATGGACACAAAACAAGTATAACAAATGAATTCTAAATTTCTGATTAAGTCCAAGTTCAAAGTTAATTAATTAATCCTTTAATACAATATTCGTGGTTAAAAAAAAATAGCAATTGAAGTTGAAAGTCATCTCGCGGTAACCATGCTTGGTTGGAAGTTTTCATGGTTGAAGATTCGTAGGATTCATGAGTCTGAAATGGCAAAAATTTGTTTCATGTGAAAATTGCAAGTTCCCCCTGACGTTTTCAATAACGAGAGGCCGGTTAGTAAATTTGAATCAATTATTTATTTGTTAATTGATCAAAGGCCTTGCTAGTAGCTTTTTACCATCCCAATCATATATTTATTATATATAGTTCCAAGACATTAATTGATGCCTTCTACATTTACTATGTGATTGATTTGTGCACTTGTAAGTATATATCTATTTTACTTGTACGTATATATCTATTTTACTTGAACGTAATGATCCATTTTATAGATTACCATGAATGTATCCATTTTATAGATTACCATGAATTTTTTTGGAGTAAAACAAAACTCTACAAATTTCTATAAATACGAATTATGAGATCGTAAAATTTAAATTTTTTACTCATTATGCAAAACACGAAACATTAAGGTGATATTTGGTTTGTTTTCTTATTTTTTGTTTTCTGTTTTCGTTTTATGTGTTGAAAGTCTAAAAATAAGAAAACAAAAAATGCTCTGTTTTCCTTATTTTGAGATTTTTCTTGTTTTGGATTGAAAACGCTCAAAATGACTTTTTTATTTTATTTTTTATTTCATGTGTAAACTTATTTTCTGTTTTCTAAAACAAATTTTGAAAACACAAGTGACCAAATGCATTTGAACTGTTTTCTTTGTTTTCAAAAGTGTAAAATGAAAAATGAACTAAAAACAAAAAATGAAAAACAAAAATAGAAAATAGAAAATCGAAAACCAAACCAAATAAAACCTAACTTTTATGAATTTATACAATTTTATATAATTTCAAATACACCCACTATATGATTGCAAATTGAAATGCCTTGGAACTTTGCAAGAATATACATACAAATATATATGGTTGAAAATGTCCTCCAACGTAAGTATTGCATGCAGAAAAGGTTTCAAATGATGACAGGCAATGTGTGTAATAATAATAATATTATGACTTCCTTTTTTTTTTTTCCTTCTTATTTTAAGTTGATTGCCCGTAAACATATAGCACATCATTCTATTATCTTTTACGGAAAAAAAAAAGAAAAGGAAAAGGAAATTTCTTGCTATAATTAGGTCAAGTATGAATTGGTTGAAAATTGTCAAATCCAATCATAACCTTTAATTTGAGAATTCGAATAGTATAGAATCTTATATTGTAAGATTTTTGGTATAAAATTAAAAAATAATTTATATATATTAAAAATTTATAAAATGTTAAACAAAGAAAATTATTCTACTTATGAATTAATAATTTATTATAATCACATAATTTAAATAAAAAGAAACTAATCTTACATCTATGATGATGAACATAGGAATTATGTTTAGTACAGGCAATCTAGTATTTACTAGTCTATCCCGTGCCAAAAACACTTGATCAACAAAATTCCAACCGTTGAATTAATATATATATGTCACATCACTGAGCTGCTTTATAATATAGATTATAATATTTTAATATAAAAGCATAAAAAATTGAGGTACCAATTGTAAATAATATGAAATTGTACCGTAAACTTTAGCAACATTTTCCAAACTTACAAAGATTTGAATATGCAATATTTTGTCATTAACGAAATATTTGTAAAGTATGGGATACTATCAAAATTTCAAAACTTATGTGAAGATAATTTGTAATATTTATAAAACTCCTTATTCTTTACAAGCTTCTTTAATTTTATTTTAAAAAATATAAATATATATTTTCTACAAATTAGATAGATCTAAATTCAAGTCTACTTTTATTTCTTCAATAATAAAAATTTTAAGATATTGTGTGAATTGTATAAATTTAATCTGATTCACCACAATCTATTATTTCATTTGAATTGAAAGTAAAGCTTCAATTATCATATGATATATCGGCATAAATTGTAAGACTCTAACTCAAAAGGATGATTTTGACAATTATTTTATACAACAAAATTTTAGAAGTACATGTCTATTTATTAAAAAAAAATTATATGGATGCTCAGAATAAATTCATCTTACAATAATTAGAAAAATATTGCTCTAAAAAAGTTGTTAAATAATTTTTTTATTAAAGTAAATTACAGAAATCATGCTATAGTTTATAGTAAATTTTGCTTTAATTCTTACCGTTCTCATTATAATAATCAACTCCTATAATAATGATCAAATTTTGTTTTGGTCTTTCTGTTAATAACTCTTGAAAAAATTAACGAGATTATATGTTACACGTGTTATTTTTTTTGTTAACAAATTTAACAAAAGAGATAAAGTAGAACTTGACTACTATAATTGAAACTGTATAGAATAAAGTGAGATTTCTCATAAAATCATAGATTTTTGTAATTTGTCTTCTTTTTTTCTTTTTTCTTTTTTTTCTTTTTTTTTTTTTTTAAAGTTAGGCACACATTCTCTAGTTCTTTCTTACAAAAAAGACTCTTTGATAAGCTCAATAATAATTGACAGCGGAAA
>QLOD02000010.1:20286898-20321448 GCA_003260245.2 Sideroxylon spinosum | reverse complement strand
GGGGGGGTTCTTTTTATTTGTTCACTATGAATGCTAATGTTGGCATGTTGATGGTTTTAGGGTAGAGCTTTCTCTTATTAATATTTCTATTATTTGTTAGCAACGGTAAATTTTATTCAGACAACTGTAAAAAAACTCATTCATGCCAAATAGCAAAACAAAAACTGGTTTGAGTAAAATAAATCAGAACCTAACCTTTGTATTGCCTAGTCTAGAAGAAACTTCTTCCGCTTATTCTTGACTTGTAGGCTCTTCCTTTCTCTTAAATGCTGAACCAAACACTGGATGATGTAGATCTTCTTGCTTGTGCCAAACCTGATATTTTGTCGAATTATTTTCATTTGGTTATTGAAGTATATAAATTGCATTGTAAGTGGCTAAAATTCACATTGAAATATTAATGCCTGGGCTTTGTTATATATGATATGCTTCGTTTTCTTCTTTTTTCTACAGCCATATCTTCACGAGTCCCGTCACCAGCATGCTATGAGGAGGGCAAGGGGTTCTGGAGGTCGTTTCGCAAAAAAAACTGATACTGCTGAAGAAACATCAAAGGCCTTGGGTTCTGCTGGTTCATCAGGTTCTGAAACTTTGCATGGCCTTGAGAGCGCTGTAACTCAGAATGGTCATCCGGGAGCAAACAGGACTGCTGGGTGAGGGACGATAGTGTCTTGCCCAATCAGAGTTGGTGGTATTGTTTCTCCTGTGTATTTTCGCCATGGCAATTCATTCTTGGCTATTTTGAGCTGAGTATCAAATCGTTCTTGGCTGGCTTTGTTTGTGGTTTGTAGGGTGGAAGAGAGTTGTTCAATCTCTTTCTTCTGTACAAAAAGAGTGAGTATTAGAACTAAAACGTAAAAAGGGAAAGTCATTAGGGGGTCTGCAAGAATTGAAAGATTATCCTAGGAGCCATATAAATTTTTCCTTTGTTTCTGCCTTTTTTGTTTTCGTAGAATTAGTAATTGGGAGGATAGTCTTTGAAGGAGGTTCTAAAATTAAACCTTATCCTAAGAACTGTGTTTTTTGAGTTTTAGGTGTTTCTGCTGCCTTATTGTATGCATGCATGCATATCATGATCGTGATTTCAGCTGTGATTTCGCGTGAAAAAAATGCTACAGGTTTTAAAATAATGGATATATATACATATATATGTGCAACATTTCTATTCAAAATATCCCCTCTGATTTATCAATTTTAGAGGTAAACTTTGTAAGTGGTGCAAAGTTAATTAAAACATGTTATGTAATAATTTAATTATATTCTGACATTTGTTAACAAGTGCCTAGGAGCATTTATTAAGAACTAACAAAAACATATCATGTAATAATTTTTTGTATTTTTTTATGTACAGTTCAATTCAAGTACGAGGTATTATAATGTGGTATATATTTTTTGATTTTTAATAAATACCGAGGGTACTCATTAATAAAACTCTTATATTTTAATCCTTTTGGTTTTACTTCCTTACATTTGAAATGCTTGCACTTAAAACTCTTTTAATTATAATCAAGGGGTTATTTCGTTTGTGTGTAATGTTTAGCTAACTTTGTACACTAAGTTGACACGTATCTTGACTTTTTGGATGTTATGTTTGGTAAAAACTTGTAAAAATTTCAAGTATGAAAAAGTTCGTTAAGTTAATTTTGTGTTTGATAGAAAATGTTAAGAAAATTAGTAAAAGTTGATTTTTTATTTATTTATTTATTTTTTACAAAATTTGATAAATCAAACATCTCCATTGTGTAAGTTAGTGTGTGTGCGTGTTTCAAAATTAACTGCTCAAACATAAATTTTTATTTTAGAATTTATAATGATCAATTAAAATTGTATCTATTTTTTCAATTTTTTTTTTTTTCACTCATTCTTCACCTATCCTTCACTACCAAATAAGAAAGAAAAAAATTAAAAATTATGTGAAGGTGGAAATATCATTTTAGTTGATTAAATTGCGAATTACTTTTCAAAACACAATTTTAGTACGAATATAAGATACGTCAATTACATATAAGATACGTCAATCGTATTTATGAACAAAATGTAAAACGATTTCAACATGTATCATGAATTACTTCGAAAATTATTTTTTTTAAAAGTATTTGTCAATGAAATAAGTGTTATAATTTCAAATTAGTGCTTTCTAGCTTTGAGTTTCTTATTTCTAGAGAGTAGGCAAGTTGAAAATTACATCAAACTTGCAGCAAGTTATAATAATGACCCTGAGTGGATTTAGGATTTCTACTTTGGGGGTAAAGTATTTTTATGTCTAAAAAAAGTCGAATAAAGATAAGTGAAGAAGGCAAGGACAAAACTAAAAATGTCAAATAAGGGATGCCAAAATGCTATGGGATTAACTGCAGTTACAAATCTACTAAAATTGGTGTGCGATAATGAACTTAAAAAAGATAGCTCAAGTGGTTAGAGTTTATCCACCCACAAGTTTGGTCGTAGATTCAAGTCCCATGAGATGGGGGGGCCGGATTTTGGGTTAATGAAATGTAATGCACTTTCAAACCAAAAAAAAAAAAATGAAATGTAATATAATATAATGTTAAATGATCTTGAGAAAAAAGAGAGTGGGGGTTGTTAATAGCATATCAAAAGGTAGTAGAAAAGGTAGGACAAGAGAAACCTTTCCTGCACATCTTCAACTGCCTCAACAGCTTCGATTAATGCTGGTTGCATACTGCTGATTTCCATGAACAGAAGCAAATTCAAGGAACTTGCCTTCTCTTATGGCCTTCTCCATGACATGGCGCTCGGTGAAATGTTAAAGCACTCCATCTTCTTCCCCTGTTTCCTTCAGGCGCAAGTGGCATTGCTCACAGAAAATCCGAAGAAAAGGAGAGGCTGACATTGGTTTCAATGTCATCTATCTAACAGCAAGGTCGGGATTGTTGGATTAATTAAAAATCCAATGGTCTAAATGCATTTACTTATTTTTAATTTAAGAAAAGTACAAAATCATTTAATTTTAATCTAACGGCCCGCACACAACTCTTCGGGAAGTGATATCGATTTCAATGTCAATCCCCCAAATCCAAATCCAAACAAGGATGAAACTTCTTCCATGATTTTGAATATCAATATGCCTTTCCCAAGGCCAGAAGGACCGGTTATAACAACTGTGGGTGGGGCTAACTATGCTACAGAGACAAAACCCAGAATTGCGTCAAGGCAGTCCTCCCAGCACAACCATGGGGGGAACAATTACGCGACAAAATAATTATCAACAAGTACGTTAAAACCTCCAAAAAATGTAGAACCAGGCAACTCAAAAACTGAGGATCCTGAACTTTTTATGGCTGGAGGCCGACTTGCACAAACACAATGATAGCAATGAAATGGAAAAACAACGCAAGAACCACAACCATCAGTTAATTAAAAGTAATCCCATTAAAGATAAGCATTTTTTTTGAGGGATCCAATCATAAAAGCACATATTTGAGACGAACTGATTTATTCTTATGGTTGATTATATAGTTCTACACTCAGATACTTGATCATATAAACCAACAAACAGAAGTATAAAAAAGAAAACTGTGATCTGTTTTCCCTTAGCCATGTTCTACAATCACACATATACATATTTATATATGTATACATCATTGTGATGTTGATGCAGAGTCAGTGTCTCCTGTGTTTCCAATATTGTCTTCATCCACATATTGCTCTGAGATGACTTCTTCATCCACGTCATTTGGGGGAACCACATTTTCAGAGCTTGCTTTGCTCCCATCAGTGAAATTGCTGTTGGGCCCAGTGGCGTTTACGACAGTTTGCTGCTTATCCATCATACCAGACAAAGCCAAACTTGGAGACCATTCAACAATATCGTCGATAATGTTGGAAACCTTCCTTTGGTACCTGCAAGTAGAGTTCTATTTCAGGCCAATGCGTGATCGAAAAAGGTTCTAGATAGGTGGTAGGAAAAAGTTCTACAAGTTCTGTACATTTCCAATGGCATTTCATGACAAACTTATATGGTATATCAGACTGGTTTCCAAGAGATTCACGCTGTAAGGGGTACAACAGCAGACTCAAGAGGGTTTTCTAAAGACAAGTTCAACAGTTTTGGAGGGGTTTCACTTGGTGAATCTTCAGAAGATAATTGTAGTAAAAGTGATCACTCATCATATAATTCACTATATTTCATATGGTACCCTCCCCAATACCTCCTCAATATCCCCTCAATACCCCCACCATCTCCCCCAATACCTACCTCCATTCTTCCATTGATGCGAAACCAAAAGAAAAAATATAAAATAATTATTATTAGGAATTTATTTTTATTAATATTAGATTTATATCAGAATTTTACTTTATTTTATTAAAGATTTATTTTCTTTTAGGGAAGATTTTATTCAAACTTATTTTAAGTAGAATTTGTTAAAATATTTGATTTTGTTTTACTTTTAATAATATTGAGAATGTATTAGCCTATTTAAAGACTTTAGATGATTAGGGTTAGAGATATTGATGAATATGAAAAATTGAGTTATTGAAGGCTCCGTGGCTTGTTCTCCCTCCTCCTCTTCTTCTTCCTTCCTTATCTCCTAACCTTCTTCTTTCGCTATTTCTATCTCTTTACTTTATTCTCTTTCATCCTACATCATCCATCCTTCCAACAAGTACCGTTTTTACAATGACAACACCAAATCTAATAGCACGAGACGGGATGACGACTCACAAAAAGTAACCGAGCATGCACAAGACTTTTATGGCTAAATTACTTGTTTCACCTAATTTAGTAAGTCTTTCCGATTATTGTTTTATTTCTGTAGGTACTCATTTATCAACCATGGGTTTTGGTCATCTAGATTAATATATTATTTTGTTTTATTAATTTCACATTTATTATTGCGTTTATTATTATAGTTAATACTGACAATTTAATACATATACATATGAGCTTATTTTCATGTAACCACTATTAAAAAAAAAAAAAGATAAAGAAAAGAAATATGTAATATTTATATATACACAACCTTCCTAATTGATTAAAAGTCATTAAACAACACTAATAATCTAAGTTCATATATTAATTGTTAAAACATGAAAAGCTGCCCAATTTAGATGAGGTGTGAATTTAAAAAAAAAAAAAAAAAAATTGCCTCCAAGTTCCGTTTCCATTACGTTAACATTTGTAACTCCTCACATCCGAATCACAGCGATCTTTAACATTACGGCACCCATTACTGTTTTTAAGAACTAATGAAATTGAGGGACTGAGATGAACCACACTAGAAGAGATTGCCGACAGAAATCACCATAATAACAAGCTGACGATTGACTTAAATCATACCAGTAATTTTCATATTGTGTAGTCAAAATAAAATATTCACAATCATTTTGTAACGTAGAGAATGCTAAATTGTGCAACACAGAAAAGGACAGTAAAATTAGCCTTTCTTTAGTAATTACATAGATACATATTATACTGACCTGGCTCTGGCAGCTTCATCAGGGGCATGGTGCCTCAGAAGTAATATGACCAACCCAGCCACTATTGCATAGAAAAGCCTTGCTGTCCACTTTGGTCGCTCCCCCTCATCTTTATCAGGCCAAAAACGGAATAATTCACTGAGTGTTGCTTCCTCTGCAAGGATGTTGGGGAAAAACCAGACACGCTTTCCAAGAGTGATCCATACAGCACCAAAAATTGTAGCTCTCACTGCAAAAAAATAATAAAGACCTAATAAACCCAAAAAGGGTACTTGCGTGATATCATGACTACAGCAAGATTTGAAAAAAAAAAAAAAAACTAACATTATTCTTAGACAAATTAAATCCCCAAGAAAATCAAATTAAAGATAAGCATCTCTTGAGCAAATCTTATAAAAACTCTAATCAAACTAAATTCTCAAAACAAAATTTTTCCTAAAATAAAATAAAATCTTAAAAAAATAAAATATATTTGGATTTGCATCACATACAAAGTTTTTTTTTTTTTAAACAAAAACACAGAAACTTGTTTGGTTGGCTGTTTTTTGAGTCATTTCTTCTTTTATTTTTTTATTTTGTATATGGGTGTCAATCCATTGATATCATTTATTAATTAGTTATCCCTTACTTGTCCCAAAAAAAAAGAAAAGTTACATCCACCCACCACCAATTTCATTAGATTCAATCACATCCAAAAGGGTTAGAGATGAACAAGAAGATTCATGGTATGAGTTGAAAGAAATAAAGGGAAATTGAGAGAGTGATTTAATCTTCCTCAACTCCCTCCTATTGTATTTATACTAATAGATTACAATTAATTTAATAAATACAATCAATCATAACCTAAATCAAATCCCTCAAACCCTCATGGTATGCATGGTTGTTGACGTGAAATTTTTGTTTCCATAATGTCAAAATGTGCTCAATGTGTGGGCACTCGCGTATGGGTGTGGTGGGGTGAGTGAGAGAGAGAGTAAGAATATAAGTAAAAATATGGAATATGCATATGTGAAACTTGAAAGGTGATAAGCAACTAGCATTAAGGGAAAGAGTACTAGTCGAAAATGTTTGAGCGGTAAATGAAAGTCTAAATAATATGTGGAATAATATAGCAGAGTTTACTAGGAGGGTAGGGAAAGAAGACTTATGAAAATTCAAATAGGGTGCTTCGGCACAGAAAGAGGCATCGTGGTGGAGCGAGGCCATCCAAGACAAAATAAAACTTAAAAGAGAGCATTCTAAATCTTGACAAAATGATCGAAATGAAGCAAACTTGGAAAGGTATAAAGAAACCAAAAGAAACCAAAAAGGCAGTTAGTGAGGCCAAGGTAAACGCATTTGAGGAGCTATATAGGCAACGTGACACTAAGGAAGACGAAAGAGAGATATTCAAGCTTGCCAAAGCCAAAAATAGGCGGACCAAAAACTTAAACCAAGTTAAATACATTAAAGATGAGGATGAAAAGGTATTAATAAAGGAATAGGAGATAAAGGAGCGTTAGAAAAGCTACTACTACAAGTTATTTAACGAAAGCAATAGTAGTAACACACATTTCGGACAGCTCACCACTTTTAGAGAAAAATTGAATCATATGTTCTATAAGAGAACCAATAGGGAGGTAATAAAAGAAGTATTGAAAAGGATGAAGAATAGAAAAGCGGTTGGATCAGATGGTATCTCTATTAAGGTTTGGAGGTGCTTGAGGGAGAATGGCATAAGTTGGTTGACAAAACTTTTTAATGTAGTGCTAAAGAGCAAAAAGATGCCTAATGCATGGAGGAAAAGTATAAGAATACTCATATACAAGAACAAAAGAGATATTCAGAACTGTACGAACAATCGCGAGATTAAATTGATAAGTCATACGATGAAATTATGGGAGATAGTTATTGAAAGAAGACTAAGAAAAACAATAAACGTTTCAGAAATCAATTTAGTTTCATGCTTAAGAGATCAACTATGGAGCTATCTTTCTCCTATGGAGGTTAATAGAACAGTATAGAAAAGGTCAGAAAGTTTTACATATGGTGTTCATTGATTTAGATAAGGCTTATGCTATTGATTTAGATAAAGCCTATGATTTGATTCCTAAGGAAATTATATAGAGAGTACTGGAAAAGAAAGGAGTATGTGTTGTATATGTTGAGGCGATAAAGGACATGTATGGTAGAGCCATGACATCTATACGAACAACTAGCAAAGCGTAAGGAGTTTCCTATCATGATCGGTCTACACCAAGACTCAATGTAAAGCCCATACTTGTTTGTCCCAGTTATGGATGAGATTATGAGACATATTTAGAATGAGGTGCCGTGGTGTATGCTATTTGTAAATAAATTTTTTTAATAGACGCGACGAAAGAAAGAGTGAATGTTAAGCTAGAATTGTGACGGGAAACATTAAAGACAAAAGTGTTTAGACTAAGTCGATGCAAAATGGAATATATAAAACGCAAGTTTAGTCAAAGTAAGATAACTGATAGTATAGAAGTAAGTTTGGGCAAACAAAGATTGTAGAGAAAGAAAATTTTAGGTACCTTGGATCTATGGTGCAACAGGATGAAAGGATTGATACTAATGTAAGTCATAGATTCAAGCCAGATGAACCAAATGGAAGAGTGCTTTGGAGGTCTTATGTGATCGGAAGGTCCCCCTCAAGATGAAAGGAATGTATTATAAGGTGGCAGTAAGACCAGCATTGTTATATGGATCAAAGTGTTGGGCAGTAAAGCATAATTATGTTTAGAAGATAACAGTTGCAGAGATGAGAATGCTAAGATGGATGTGCGGGATTACATAAATAGAAATGAGAATGCTAAGATGAGAATGCTAAGAGATGAGAATGCTAGGAGATTAGAGGCAAAATAGGAATAGCACCGATTAAAGATAAAATGAGAGAAAATCGATTAAGATGGTTCGGCCATGTTAAAAGACGTCCAACGAAGGTACCGGTTAAAAGGTGTGAAAGCATAGAGATTGCCAAGAATAGAAGAGGAAAAGGGAGACCCAAGAGAAGTTGGAAAAAAAATATTAAACATGACCTTGTCTACATAAATCTAACGAAGGACATGTCCCTAAATAAATTGATTGGCGTCGTCAAATCCATATAGTTGACCCCACCCAGTGGAAAAAAGCTCGGTTTGGTTTGGTTTAGTTTTATACATGTGTGGAAAGTTTTGTGGTGAGAAGGGTAGGAGAAAAAAAGAAAGAAAATAAAGTCTCCATTGATGGTGGTCAAAATTGGGAAGCAAGAGGAGACGAGGGATTTATGGTCTAGATCAAATGTGGAAAGGGCCTTGTTATTTAATACATTTGGAGATGGAAGCATTTGGTTCACAAATTGAAGACTTGTTTCCACAGCAAGCTCCACAATGGCTTGAGGCTTTATAAGTGAAAAATACCACAATTACTATGATGCCCGTGTGCTGAAAATTCCATCACGCTCATTACAGGCAATTGATGGAGGGTTTACATTGAAATTTGACCATTTTTTATAGTTAAAATAATCAAGGGGATGCCACCTACTTAAAAAAGAGATAACATCTTATGATAGGATATAGTTCAAGACTGTCCATGTACTCCCATATCCAACTTTTGGATATCTATATCCTATGATTTAGGACATACCGAGGTATAATGCCCAGACAGGCACTGATGACAAATTCTCATACCAAAGTCCATGTAACATAGATATTAACTACCTACCAAAAACAAGAAGGCGCACACAACACGTTTGTGGCTTCTCCTTCACATTTCACTCCATCTTTTTTATCTTCTTCACTTCTACCATTCTCTTCACTTTTTGATCATTCCTTTAATTCTTTTTTCAACCTTTACCCCACCTCTTCCTTTTTTATAAACAATTATTAGTAATTAAATACTACTTTTGAAAGAAAGTGGATAGTCAAAGGGCATTTAGAGAATTGAAATTGTGGACCTTCAAAATTGAGGGAAACACCAAACTGTGTTCCCCTTGATATATTAGTATAAATAGATGTGTTCAACACAAATAATTGTTGCGGAATTTTGTGAAAGGGTAACAATGCCAATTGTAATTATAAATAACAACCTCTTTCATTAACTTTCAAGTGTAATTCAATGATAGGATATATCATATACAATATACTTAAAGACTATCCATACACCTGCATTAGGCCCATACCCAACTTTTAGATACCGATCAATATAACCTATCATTTAGGACATGGGGACGTTTGATGCCTAGACATGAACAGCACCAGATTCTCAAACTAGAGTCCATTTTCACATGGATACCAAAGTATCCACTACAAATAATTGCCTTGGGTTCACTACAGAGATTGACAACTTTGTAGTCATGCTTTTCAACCAATCTTGAAACAACAACGAGTCATACTTAAACAACAGTACTATAGCCCAGAAAAATACATTCTATCAAGGGTATGAGGTACATAAGATAATCAAAGCAACACTGACATAAAATGGGGACTAGGAAACGTACATAAAAGCAGGGTAAGTATAATTAAGAGGACCCCTGCACAGGAGTAGAGTATGAACAGCTTGGCCTGATGGGGATATACAGGAAACAAGCAGATTGCAAGCGTCAACACTGGCCAGAAAAATGATAGAAGTGTCTGCCACAGTGGCAGTCGTTTTACAAATGTCCATGCAAAAAAGGCATCATTTTCGGAAAAGACTTGATCCTGTAACATAACACTTAGTTAACACTGAGTATTACATTTAAGTTTGATCTCAACAATTAATTACGAAGCAAGGGCGTGATTTCCAATAGAATTAGACAGCACAGTGAACATAAGCTGTCAAGGGTGTCAAAATCAACAAAAAAATTAAGTATAAACCAGCTATTAACTACAAAGCCATGCAACCAAGAAGCCAGACATCCAGGCTGACCATTCTAAATAAATACATCGAGCACAAACCCCACCCCCTTTCCATGATAAATAAGGGAAATTATATTAAAAAAAAAAAAAAAAGGAAATGGGATGAATAATAAATACATAAAGCCCTCCACGATTCAAGGAAGAGAACAATAAGGAAACCAGTCCACCAAGCAAAGAAGTTGACAAACAATACTAGTACATTCTTTCCGTTTTAGGTTGTCGCAAATATGGTAGGAAGATAATTGGTTTCCTAGTTTGTTAGTGTAAGAATATTTGATGATTGATTGTAATAGGTTAAGATGAATCCTAATACAATACAATTATTCATCTATCAATTCAATCTTCTTTACATTTTCTTTTATTTTTAGGAAAATACCATTTCCCTTTAACTTACATAAGGGTCTCAACAACCAAATATTCATAATAAGAATGAAAAGTAAAATTTGTTGCCACCTCGAAGGAGGCCATTTCTACTCGTACAGATAAGGAAGACCAAAGCATATCGATATTTATATAATAAATAGAACGGTTTTTAAAAATGTCCTTCTCACAAACTACGATCCAACGGTTAAGAATTATTCTTTCTTTCATTTAATTTATTTTATATAATAAAAGAGGACGATTTTTAAAAATGTTATTCTCACAAACTATGATTCAACAGTTAAGAATTCTTTTTTCTTTTATTCAATTTATATAATAAAATAGGACGGTTTTTAAAAATGTCCTTCTCATAAACTACGATCCAACAGTTAAGAATTATTTTTTCTTCCATTCAACAATTGAGATCATTTTTACATTTTTAACTTCCCACTCAATTTTTATTTTAGTAGACCCCAATACCATCTATCTCACAAAATAGTTTGAATATTTTAAATTTCACCATATTTTAGTGGACCCCACTGCTAACTTAAATTCCGCCCCAATTATGATTTCTAAGAAATTGAACATTCCAAATTAAAGTACCATAATTTGTGGTTTCTTTTATAATGTTTTTCAAATTTAATTAGAAAGTCATAGTACCTATTAAGGCCTAAAGTTTTGAAAAAAAAAATATTTTAAACCTATGAATTATCATAATTTTTTCGATTTAAATTTTTTTGTCCAAAATTTTAACTATACAAAAAATTTAACACTAATTTTGTTCAGAGGGCCGTAGGCATGGGTTATTGCTTGTTACATGATAATTTGTTAGCTTACAGAGATGTCAAAAAAATAAAATTCTTTGATAATTCACGATGGTAAAAATGAAAAACTAAACCAAACAGGGTCCTGCATGTGCACAAAAAGAAGGAAATAGTGAATCATTTTATTTGGTATTTTCAGGTCGCTATGGAGCCATTGTGGAATATTGCTTTGTTTCCCCATCTTACTCCAGTGGACTCCCTTCCCCAGTGAGAGTTTTTTTTTTTTTTTTTTTTTTTTTTTGGGGGGGGTAAGCAAGCACCTCTGTGAGAGTTATTTGGCTTCTAGTCCCAAGCTTTTGCTATTAAAGTGCATCAAATTTTTGGAAGGATGCTAGTTTTACGAATAATGTGGAGGAATAGGAAGAAGGAACAGAAACACCTTCAATGGGATACAAATGCTATGAGTTACGACGAACTCTACATGGGAAAAAGCTCTGGCTCTTCAATGGGATTAAAAATTTCATGGATACAATGCAACAAACCATAGTCTCTTTTAAATAAATTTGTTTATTACAATTAGCAAAAAGGAAAAGAAAAAAGTGAAAATAGAATGAAAGGGAGATCTATAGCACTAAGAGAAGCCATATTTAACTAGATTTACTAATTGATAAATACAAAGAGATGTAGCACAATCAAGTCAATATGCAAATTCATACTCCAGGATTAAATTTACCATTTGACAACTATAAATAAATGTAGCACGATCAAATAAAAGAGCAGCCTCGTGCACGAGACTCACCTATGCCAGGTCTGGGGAGATGCAGTGTATGTACAAATGCTTAAAATTAAAATACTGTCTTGAAAGGCAAAACTATGTACAAATGCTTAAAATTAAAATACTGTCTTGAAAGGCAAAACAAACTTACAGGGAATATCTCTAAATGTGCTGGCCATGTAGACAATTTCCTTTTCCCAGGCCTAACAGTTTTCACCACACGATCACAACGCACTAAAAGACTTTTGCTCAGTAGAATATTGGCAATATCTTCTATTTCTAGATTCTTATCTACTAGCATGTCTTTCAGCTCTGGATGATTTTTTAAGAAGCTAACAAAATCCTTTCCTCTGAAATATTCCACACGTGTCTCCTGCAAGATAGCCCACCTAGATTCCAAATCTTTATGGTCTCTTACCTTCTCAGCAAACAACTGAAATAAATCCTTCTTGGCAGCTTGTCTCTGAAATTTATGTTAAAAGAAAATCACACAAAAATCAGAAAACAAAAGAATAAGAGATGACTTGGATAAGTTCAAAATTTATAACCAGAAAAAGGTAACAACTTACCCAAAACAGATCCTTCTCTAACAAAAGTTCAGAATATCAGCTAGATATACATAATGATCAAGTATAAGAACAAGGTAGCAAACTATAGCTGCGGATGGCTTAAGATGAGTGCTAAAAAAACAGTACCAAACAAGAAGAATGTAAGGCATATAGGGAGCATGATACTTGCGACACTTGCATATAGAGTGGTAATTCATTTTTAAGACATTTCCTCCTAAATATACATGCAAGAAATAATAAAAGGTCTGTTTCATCTGCCAAATACTAGAATGTAACTCAGAATTATGAGTATGGAACAAATTGAGCCAATGAAATATACATCATTTTTTTACACGACATAATCTTGGTTGTTATGGTATTTTTATCACAAAAGTGATCCATAAAATGTTTCCAAGGCAGAGGATACAAGAATGGGAAATATTTCCACGGTTAAAATAGAAGGGCAGTAGGATAACAAACTCAGGAGCACAACTAGACCATATAACAGTTCAACAGTTCATGATTGGAAATATCATGGCACCAAATAAATAATAAGATTTCTAATCACAAGCCTCATAGCAAAAATTTCAATTCATCATATTAACCCCATTGATCAGCCACCAATTCCTTGCAGCAAAGCTGCAAAGGAGATTTTTCATGAATCTATTGTGGGTGCCATTAGTCGCAGTCCTATTTTTTCTCCCGCAGCCCAGTTAAATTTTTTTGCATCTTAGGACAAAAATGCCCTAATGCAAAATGACTTCCTTACCCTCCATATTTTAAATAGGTACATCAAACAATTTCATTCAACAATCAATTGATGAAAAAATTTAACAATTAACTACATAACTTTCAACACTTCTACACCGAAATAAACGAAATATTGCAACAATTAATTACTAGAAAAATTAAAACATTTCAACAAAATCTTACCGTTTTTGATATTTTTTTTCAAATGACCATATAACATTTCAACATCTCTCACCGAAACAAGTACAAAATTTCGACATGTATCTATTGAAAACATTATATCATTTCAACAATGGATTTTTAAGTTTAAGGGTTTTAGAAGCGGAAGGGGTATTTTTGGAACTTTATGTGCAATTTGTAGGGTGCGTGGAAAAATTATTGGGTCACTTGGAGAAAAATATAGGATGCATGAAATAACTGGGTTGCGGGAGAAAAAATAGGGTTACGAATAGCGGCACCCTATATTAGCCTTTGGGATAAACTAAACATATTGTTCTCATTTTCCACAAATGGAAAATTACATGTCTTCAAAAAGATACAGAGGGAAACAACCAAAAGAAACGAGTAAAACAAATTTGATGGAATCTAAAAGATATCTTTAAAAATATCCTCACCATAAAAACTACAAAAGGACTATCAAGGAAAATCCCCACCAACTTGAATAAAGTTAAAATTTCCAAAGTCTTCCTAAATCATAATTCATAATGTCCAAACACAAAGTACAGCACCATCGTCGATACTTTGTCTACTAGTTTGCTCAAAAATAACACTTGCAAAATCCCAAATAAATTTTAAATGAACTAATCAAAATAAAAAAATAAAAAAAAGATAGAGAAAATTTTGTATCAATGAGGCAATCCAAAATCATAAGCACATGGTTTATCTGCCAAGACTTTCTTTACATAATTGCTACTCAAATAATGATGAAACTCCTATCAACCTCAGCACCATATCCATATGCCACAACGGTTTGACCAAATGAAAACTTTATGAAGAACACCCAATAATGACTTATGTGATGATAAACACAAAGGGTAGTATGACCCACATTTGTATGATATATTTAATTTCTATTAGTTGACCATACATAGACCGGGTCTATGAAATAATTACTCCTACCAAATTCCTCCTCCACCTCACACACCTCAAAAGGTTGCAGTTCCACAGCCCAATCATTTAGGCAACCCCCAACATTTAGAAATCCAACCCTTCCCGCACCTCTCTCCACAACAAAACGTGCTCCATTTTAGTTTCCAAATGATTTTCTGATTCATCAACAAATATCTAACAAAAATATCTGAAGACAAGCATTTCCATATCCTTCCGCCTAGCCAAACACCCTCACTTCACTTTGAAGATTAAATTTTCGCTTCTATTTGCTCTCCTGCAGCACCAAAAATTTGAGACCGCATCACAATAACAGCTGCTGAAGTGCATGAAATAAACACCAGAACAAAGATGAAATTTTTTCTTAAGCCACCCTCTTGTCCTTGTAACGGAAAAAGAAAGGGGGGGGGGGGCATAAGCACCATATAAGTGTTTCTGAAGCATTTATCAAAAGTCTGCAATTTGGGTATTTCCACCTTCAGGCTATCATTAATAGGATCAACAAATTTCAGAGAGAGAGAGAGAGAGAGAGAAACAAAAAGGAAGTGTAGCTAATTACCTGAAATTAATTCATTAAATTAAAGTCATTTACGTCCGAATTCAGTTCATAGTTCGCTTACAGATGTAGTTTCCAATGTTCAAATTCGTCGCCTAAATTCCAATGTTTAAAAAGGCAAACTAAGGAGGCTCCAATGGCAGAAGGGGTTGCCATCGACGTGGAAACTTTTGAAATACTTCCAACACAATTATCAGAAACCCTAAAATTTTCATAGACTAAAAATGAGAATTCAATAAGAAAAAACCGTAGATGGAGAGAGAGAGAGAGAGAGTCTTAACCCTAGGAGGTGTGTCGCTGTTGGGATCTTTGTTGCCTCCATTCTGTGTTGCCCCTGAAGATCGCCGGACCCTCTTCTTCTCTACTCCCGCTTTCGTCATCTCTCTCTCTCTCTCTCTATACATGTATATGTATGTATATGAATATGAAATATCACAACCGTTACTGTTATGCAGTACAATCCGTAAAACACCAACCAAAATCTATTGGCATTGGAAGGCCCAATGGAGACGTCCACCCACACGAAAAATTGTTGAGTTAAAATTAGATGACATATATTTATTCATATATTTTTAATTAAAAATATTTAAATAGATTTGAGCTCTTAAATTTTAATTAATAGTCCCAACCTTAATACAAAAAAAAATCTATTTCCATCACATTTAGTTTCACATTATCTATTGCTCGCTTACGTGACGATAGACCCTACCTAATTATTATTGAAATTTTATATTCAAACAGATGTCAAGCGTGCTGTATCTTGACCAATATCATATCTTACGATGAGTTCACTAATTAATAATTAGGTAGAGTCGACCGTCACGTAGGTTAGCGGTATTAATTAATTGTTAGATCAGATGCTGATTGACATTCATTAAAAAGATGTGCTAGGATCTAAAAATGTTACGAATTCAAATGTTATCTTTTGAATTCTCCTTGACATATTCACTTCTTAAATTAGTAATACCAAATTTATTAATTTATAATAAAAATTTTACATTTAAATTATTACTCCTTCAATTTAATAAATTTAAAAGTTATTGGCAATCCTGTATTAAATTATTATTACAACATTAAAGTAATAGAAATAATTTTTTAATAAATATATGTATATATTTCATATCAAATTAAAGAAATAAAAAAAACGTCTTTTTTAGGTAAATTTTTGTTTATGGTTTATGAATAACATTAAAAAAATTTAAATTCAATTATTTGTGTTAGTTCACAGACAAAATTTAATTACATTTTTAATAAAAAATTATGTATATTAATCTAAATTAATATATCTTATAATTTAATTAAATTTCACGTAAAATTTATTAATTTAAAAGATACATAAATTAACCATTAAAAAAAATATTGTGCATTTTAATGATAATTTAAAATAAGATTGTCAATAATTTTTAAATTTATTAAATTGAATGTGTAATAATTTAAATATAAATTTTTTATTATAAATTTTAGTTTTTCAATATATTTAGGTTACATTTGTATTTATGAATTTTAAGTAATGGATTTGATGTCATTAATTTAAAAAGTATTAAAAATATAATTCTATTAGTTAGATATAAATTTTAACATGAATTTTAAGTGTTTTAACATAATGGTTAAAATCTATATACAAACAAAAAAAAATGCCAACGTAGTTAGTAAATAGATATTTCCACTCAAAAACATTATGAGGTAGCAAGGAAGAATTAAAGATAATATTTGAGTTATGTGCAACATCTTAAGATTTTTAAACACATCCTTTCAACGAATGAGATTGAAATTTAAGAAACTGAATTTCAAAAGCAAATTCAACCCAAGATCATTAATTGTTATGCCTAAAATACTCATGTGCTAATTAATCTTTGAAACTAATAAACCCATAATAATAATAATATTCAAAACTTCTGAACTATAATTTTTTTATTTTATTCTGTTTTTGTAACTCTAACTAGATAGGGAAAAAAAATCTTTGTTTCGTATAAATAATTTATGTAAAATGTCAAGATATCAAAAACATTCATTTCAATCATTAACATTAGGTTTGAGATAGATTGTTCAAATTTGACATAAAAACTGTTTTTTATGACTTGTATTTTTATGTGTATCATTTTATTATAAAAATTAAAGATGCGTGCTTAATGAATATTAAGAAATTGTCTCTATTAAAACACTTTTCATAAACCGAGTATGGGGATCTCTTAACAGATATGGGTATAAAGACTTAAAATAATCCCCAAACGAGGAAAATGGATGTATACAAAAGTCTTTACCTGCCCCTACTCGTTTATATATATAATATTATTTTATTTTTCATAAATAACTTAATAGTGTGACAAATATATAGGTATCAAGAATACGAAGACATTTATGTTAAGGTTTCCAACATATTATTCATCTTCAAATATGGCAACAATGCACATTCCTTATGAAATTGTCATAGCTGAAAGATCCCAACCTTGTAGACATTCCATTTTTCCCCTACTATTTGTGCAATTACAAAATTTCATTTTGAATAAATTGACACCCAGTTTTAGCATTTATTTATTTATGAATAAGTTGACCACATTTTATAAGTCTAAGATAGATTAAAAGGTCCAAGAATTCACTAGATTTAGGTTCTGGATGAAAACGATCATTGTGTCCTCATCAGAAAGTAGAGGTCATTGAGACTCCTAATTCAAGACCAGATTGCATAAAATTTCATAAAAACATCCAAAAAAAACCACTCAGGTGATAACTAAGAGGTTAGAATGGCCAAAATCCTAGTTTCTCGATTAGTCAAAATTTTCAAAATAACTTCAATTAACATATTAGGAACTCGAAATAGATCACGACCCTATTTTAATGCAGAAAGCCATGAAAATTCACAAGACATCTAAGACATATTTGGGAATATGGATAATGGATTGGAATAGTCAATTTTCTTTATCAAAGGACCTCTAGATCCATAAGCCTAAAATAAGTTTTATCTATAAATTCAGTTCAAAATAATATCATCAAGATCATCATTTCACCTCAAATGGGCTTGAAACTTTATAGAGAGGCCAATTACTATCTTGACCTCAATTTACATGGCCAAAATTTCCCATATAAACACATTTGCTTACAGAAAATCACAAGCATCAATTTGATGACACCTTTGGTTTCCACATATAAATAATGGTAACCCGAGTCACCCTATAACTATCTTGAAAGATTAATTGAAGAAATCAAGAGGCACACTCACTAGTTCATTCCATTTCTGCATAGTAATTTTTGAAAGTTGATAACTTTGGATTAGGTTAATTTTTGTATAGCTTACCCAATTGACAGTAGGACCTCCAAAAATTCCTAGAACCTTCATTTATGGCTCAAAATACCTGAACCTAACTTGGATTGACCAAAGTAAGGCCCAAAAGCTCCACCAAATTTGTAGGGATCGTTGTGGTATAACCTTTTGCAACCTCATGTGCAGATCCTTCCACTTTCATGCCCTGATGTAGTCTTTTTTGCTATCTAGCCCTGTGCTACTTATTTTACACATATATACTGAGTAAGAGTTCTCGCACAGGGTTCATATGTAAGAAATTTTGTATGGTTGCATGTACAAAAATTTCTCACTAGATAAATTTCTCTTATAAATAGAGACCTATGTCAAGTCGTTTTTATAATGTCCTGAATTTTCAACAACTTGAAAACCTGATAGGTCACTAGGCATGAGTTAATGAGAATGAATAAAAGAAAGAAAATGTAACTATTTTTCAATAAAGTCACAAAACATGACTAAAACATTAAATGTTGAGATCAATTTATATAATTTAGTTATTAAATAAAATATTAGAGATACTAATATGCTCCTAAAACCCATTAAAAATAATTTTCATATTAATATCCTAATAATGTGAAAATAGTTTTACAACTAACATCACACCTTGAATAATTATTATAAACATTTCAAAAGAATATATACCTATAAGTCGGGCATCAGAATTGTTTGGGGTCAAGCTAAGTCTGCAACCACTTTCATTTGGAATAGCATCAGCTACAGCTATTTCCTGAAAATATTATCTCACAACAGGATGAGCTCACTAAAACTAAGTAGTCAAGTTTGTTAAGGTGCCTACATGAAGTGAACGTGATCCCACGTTGTATCGGGTGATCTAACACACTAATCGTAAGTAGGTGACATGTTATTTGTGCAACAAATATCACATTAGCATTCAACTAAAAATTTAACAAATATAGCAAGCACAAAGCAAAATGTATCACTAAATAGAGGTAAATAAATCACTAATGTTGAACGATAAAATAATTTAAAAGCGGAAGTATAAATGAATTTCAAGGACTTTCTCATTTTAAATGAACAATTAATAAATTTCTTAGTGTCAATTATGAGTTTATTATTCCATGTATCCATTTTTCTAATCTTTTTTTATACCCCCAGCCTTGGGAAATAGTGCATTTCAATGACTTTAAATATTGGTACACTGCAAGTTCGCCACGTTCCCTTTAACTCTAAACACATATAAGGCTTTCTATTAATCAAGAATATCCTCATACCACATGGCTATCACCTTTAAATATACATAAAATTCAAAATACCTTGCAAGGTTTAGGTTTGCAACCTACCATTGAAGATATTAGCTATGGCTAGAAAATCACATTGGAGAACCACCCCTGAATATCCATAACAAAATTTTCATCTACAAAGTTTTATATCTCAATCCAATAATACCCCAAAAATTAAAAAATAAATAAATAAATGAAATCCCATCATGACTACATATTATAATATAACCAATGTCCACAATATATATGTCAAATGATAACATAATTTTTTTTTCCATGATTCAAAATAACCAAATATCCAATGCCAACTGTTAAATTGTTTGTATCCTTACCATATCAAGTAACCCATCATCTACAATTTCTTAAGTCTCATATTAATCATTATAATTTCAAGGATATCAAAATCCTCAAATTGTAACAAAATAATTCACATATGACATTATTAAACAAAATATAAGCATTATGTAACATACAACATACATATATATACTAACGAATAACGCATGCCTATGGTACTTCTCAACTAAAATTAAAATATTTCTATACACTCTCTCCCTCTTTACCTGGGCAACATAATATCGAGAAACAAAATTGTTATCTTTCTCAATGCAACTCTTTGGATATCATCATTCAATGATCTATAAGAATGTGAAGAGTGACCCAAAGACTGAGCTAGAGTTTGACAGAAAGTTTTGGTTTATAAATGATCTGAGCTATTCGTTAAAGAATAAAACTCAATTTCAGTTTTTGAACTTTAGTTTGTAAGAGAAACATTTTTAAACTATGTTATATTTTATTATATACATATAGTCAACCATATCAATTTCATTTTAAAATTAAAAATTTAGAAAAAAATCACTCCACAAAGATTAATTTTATTCAAATATTTGTAAAAATAAAAAAATAGAATGATAAATATTATTCTATTATTATTATTATTAATATTATTATTATGTGCTTTATAAAACACAAACAATATAGTCAATATAACTAATTTAAATTAAAAATACAACGACTCCTGAACCTAATTAGTATTTGATATTTTTTATACTTTTAAATTTTAAAAATACTAAAAGTTGTTATAAGAAAAATAACCTAATCATTAGTTAAACTTTTTTATTTGTGTTTCTTAATTCATTTCTAATTTTTTATTTGTATTTTTAATTTAATTACTAATATAATTAAAACATATAAATTTAATAATTATATTAAATTTTTAAATAAGTGGATCCCTTTTGAAACCCACGAGAAAGTGAATTCTTTTTCGGAATATAAGAATGTAGGTCCTTTTTCAGAATCCAAGAGTTTTTCTTTTACATTTAATGCTTTTATAGGCAAAAAAAAAAGCGAAGTTGTAGTATCTTGGTGATGTGGAACAAAGAAATAAAAGTTTTTTGGGAGGAACTTTCATTTGTAAGAGATCATAGCCATTTGTTGAAAAATAAAATTCTATCTTAACCGTTGGATCTTAGTTTGTAAGAGAGATATTTTCAAAATTCATTTTGTTTTATTATATAGATATTAATAATGAGCATGACGTGAGATAGCACATAGAATGACAAATAGTGGCTGAGTAGGAAAACTAAAATTTGGTAACTGTCATATGCACAAAAACTTGGTGGTAGTGTGCACGAAAAATAAGAATGGTAAATTGTGTATTTGATAGAAAAAATGGCATGTGCACAAGAAAAAAAAATCTAGTCAACATAAGCATGGGACAAGATCAAATGTGCGCACATGGTGTGATTTAAGTCTAGAGATTATCTACTCAACTAGTAATTAAATTAAATAGATTTACCAGTAATTAAGATATTGACTACTGTAAGGTGATAATTAGGGTACTTAGATAACTAAAATACACCTACAAGTGTGGATTACACATGGTATTCATATCTACTAACAAGTCTAGTGATACAAACTGAAGTTTTAATTGTAAAGACTAGTACAAAGAGATATGTCTTTGAATTTGGGAATACAAATATTTCATGTAAATCTTCTAAATGAAATTATTAGAAAATATTCATATGTTATCAAAATTTGTGTTAATTATATGCATATATTGTGATAGTCAGTTAATAATCGAAAAGGTATAGAATAATATGTATAACATAGTACTTATAAGAACAAGTCACGATACAATATGTGTAGGTTCAAAGGGACAATCAAATTGTTGAGGGTGCCCATTAAGATCACTAAGGAACTCTCAATGACAAACCAACCTAGTCTAATGGAAATCCCAATATCTAAGTTTAAAGGGACAACTGAATTGTCAGGGTGCTAGTTAAGATCACTAAGGAACTAATTTCTCCACTATTTCCTATGTTGAAATGTATAGTGATTACCTTTAATGTGTGTTAGGATAATTAAGTTATGTTTTTAATGATACTTACGCCTTGAAATTCAAGTGGAGGATGGTAGAATAATCTTAATAAGAGATTATTTATGTTGAGCTGGAAGCGGCCTCTTCTACGAGAATGGTAAAGGCTAAATCCTCTTGAGCATATTCAATGAAAGACTAAGTATGTTTAAGGCCAAAATGAACATAATTTTTTTTTAGAAAAGAAAAGAATTGCAAGGCCCCTGAACTACCTTTTATTCCATACCCATAACAGATTCAAATCGATTAGAAGTTGTGTAGGGAGCAAACCCACAAATCAGTGCGCTAAGATCGTCGGGGGCCAAAATGAACACAATTGAAAGAACCATATTATGTTGGAAATAAGTTATAATTAGTTTACACAGAAGTTGGACAATGAATGACATCAAGTTCAAAAGTTGGTGAGTAAACTTGATAGTATTTCATAATGGAAGGTTCAAAACAAAATTTATTTATCTTGATGTCTATTGGGTGCATTTGGTGCGTTGAAAAGTGCTAAAAACCTTTGAAAATCTCTAAAATTTTCTAATACATTTTGCACTCATCGTACTTCCTATCCTAACAATTTTTTACAAACTTCAACAAATTTTTTACAATTCCTAATAACAATTTCACAAACCTAAATAACTTTTCTACAAATTCCAAAAGTTTTTCAATAACTTCCCAAAAATCTGACCAAAATCTGTCAAAATGGTTTCTCTCTAACATTATGATACAAAAGTTAAAAAGTTCAACAAATTTCAAAAATGTTCTAAAATAAATCCTTAGGAAAAAGTCTAAAAATCTATCGGAATGATTTCTTTCTCCAATATTTTTAGCACAAAGTGAAAAATTTACACTATTCATTTTCAAAAAACATGATTTGATGGCTACGCACTAGACATCAAAAAATTAGCAAAACTACTTTTTTTTTTGTTTTTCGACGTTCCAAGCGCACCCATTGTATTCTTGACTGAGTGTACGTAAGAATCTCATTTTTTGACAATAAGCCTCTCAATTATTTTATTTAATCTAATAGTCCAATGAAGTGTATAAATTTTTTGATAAAAAAATTAAGTCTTTTTAGGCTATTAGGTTAAAACCAATACCTTTAAAAAAAAAAAAAAAAATAGGGATAAAACCAATGGATGAGTGGTCCAATATCATGAGCCTACCCTTACCTCGATGATATGCTAGTCATTAGGGATGGCAATGGAGTCGATTGAAAGCGGATATGTTAATATCTAATCGGCACTTAGAACCGTTTATCTGCATTCAAATCTACCCTAAATTTCGAACAGATATTTTTTTGGACTTCCATCCTTCCTCTAAATGGAGAATGAATATATCCGTTGATATCCGAAAATTCGAGCCCTCTGTCCGCTTCTAAATTTACCCCTAACTTGATATACAATTTGATTGCATATGTAACCTATTTCTCCAAAACCAAAATAATACATAAATATCATTACAATAATAATTCATCAAAGTTTCAAAGTAATACATAAACATCTCCAAAAACTAGCATTTCACTAAAGTATCATTTCATCAATTAATAAATAATAAAGATTTATAATTTCAAAGTACTAGCATTGTCTTAATTTAAAGTAGTAAATACAAAATACGATAGTCGATAACATAATTATTAATCTCAATTTTTTGAACCTCTAAAAGGCATCTATATCCAAATGGGTTTGTTTGAATATTTTTCAGGGGAAATGGGTGTAGAATCGGATCAAATATCGGATTTGGGGCAAAGTCCCATCTTTATATCCGATTGGATATCTAGATTTGTCTTAAAAATAACATCCAAATCCGATCCGATTTCCAAAAAAAATTTGAATCCCTTAGTCATTTGGCTTGAGTAACGGATCAAATTCGGATAAGTCAGTTGTGACGAATTATTTTTCATTTCCTTTTAAAACGCATTTACGGATTACATCTCTCAAAATTTGTATTTTGTGATTAATCTTTCAATGCACTTTTTTAAACACAAGTTTAGATAAATTTTTTTTTTAATTAATAACAGTTTGCCAAAAAAATTGAAATCGACAACTTCTTCATAATTAAAGGGGCAAACATCATTAGAATACAAAATCGACAAAGAACAACTAAAGCCAAAGCCAGAAAATTAGCGTAAATAAATAAATTAGAAACAGGAAAAAAAAAGAAAAAGAAAAAGAAAAAAATAGGTAAAAAAGATAAACGTTGAAGTTGTTTCTTTTGCATATTTTGGAAAGAGGAAAAAGGCAGAAAAACAAATGGGTTGCTCCGTCTGATTCCATTGATTGGTCTATCGAAGGGAGGACGACACCAGACCAGGGAATTGGATAATTAGACAGAGAGAGAGAGACAGACAGGGAAGGTGGGTTAAGAGAGAGAAAGGTCTCTGACAAAGAGCTTTGACTCTCTCTCTCATCAAAGGCGGATTCACACTTTGAATTTTCCTTTTCAACAGCCTTCTGCCAACAACTCTTTTTCATTTCTTCCATTGATTCAAGCTGCCGATCTTCGAACCCCCCATCTGGTTCTTCCTCAGATTTTATCTTCATACCACCAGATATTCTGCAGAGGAGAAATACATACATTTCTCAGGTGGGTTGTTCTTCTTCGAAATTTCATTACTTGATTTCATATAGCTTCTTTGGGCTTTTCTTTCTTTTTTCTTCTTTTTCTTAATAATAAAAACTTTTCTGGCTTTTTTTTTTTCTGGAAACATTATTCTTTTTCAAAATTTTCTGGAAAAAAGGATTTTCAAAATCTCCGAATTGATACATTTTTTTTTTTTTTTTAATTTAAATCTCCATTGGAAGAAAAGACAAATTCGTTCCCTAGGTTTTTTTTAAATTCGGTTTATTTATTTACTTATACCCTGAAAGCTCTGATTTTGGCTGCCCTATTTTCCCTTCTGATGTTACTGGGTTTTGATCGAATTGGAGGAACTTTGAGATTTGTAGCTTGAATTCGGAATATATTTTCTTAAAAAGTGTAGTTTTTTAGGAACCATTGTTCTTCTGTATATGATTGAGTAAAAAAATCTCAGATTGATTTGCAGATTTGATCTATGGGGAACTGCTGTGTGACCCCTTCTGGTTCTAGACCAGAGAATAAGGGAAAGAAGAAGAAGAAGAACAAACCCAACCCATTTTCCATTGATTATGGTGGTGCTGCAAATGGATCTGGAGGCGGGAAAAAGCTCACTGTGCTTAAAGATTCAACGGGCGGCGACGTTACGCAGCAATACGATCTGGGTCGGGAGCTCGGGAGAGGAGAATTTGGGATCACATACCTGGCCACTGATGTGGAAACAGGCGACAAGTTCGCCTGCAAATCAATATCCAAGAAGAAGCTGAGGACTGCTGTGGACATTGAGGATGTGAGGAGAGAGGTTGAGATTATGAAGCACTTGCCTAAGCATCCCAACATTGTGAGCTTGAAGGACACTTATGAGGATGACAATGCAGTCAACATTGTGATGGAATTGTGTGAAGGGGGAGAGCTTTTTGACCGGATTGTTGCTAGGGGGCATTACACTGAGAGGGCGGCTGCTGTGGTTATGCGGACGATTGTGGAAGTTGTTCAGGTATGATCAATTTTCGTGTTTCTGAATTGACATGGTCTTGAACTTGATGCTTGTTAGTGGATTTATGCTTCCATGTTATGAATTGGGTTTTGTTTTACTCTTTGTGAGATTGTCTTGTGTTTCCTGGATTGGGCCTAATGTTCTTCTTAAAGTTTTAATATTTTTTTTTTTTTTTTGGTGGTTTGCTTTGTCCAAATCTTGCTACAATGCCCAACCATCATGAGTTTGTGGTTGATATTGTTCCTTGAATCAGTGTTTAAATGCCTGGATAGTTTGTTTCCTGATGTTTCAGAATCTTGCCTTTTCTATTAAGTCCCTTCTGAATATTCCCTTTTTATGCTGTTTTACTTGTCCATGCGTTGTTGTTTGTAAACTTGTGGAGATGTCTGTAGCCTGAATTGATGTTTGGATTCTAGGGAAGTTTGTTTCTAAGATGTGTCAAAAGCTCACCCTTTCTATGAAGTCCATAGTGAATATTCCTTCGATGCTGTTACAGTTGGCTCTATGATTGCTGATAACTCCTTAATGCGTGATCTTATTCTTATGGGTCTAGCCACTCTTTATCTATCTGAAGCTTCCACTAAAGCTTCCTTTTAAAAAGTAGGGATAAGAACATAAAAGATTCCTACTAAGCTTATTTTCTAGCTTTTTTTTGTTCCTCCAGGATTTAGTGAACCGTTTTATTGACTGCCAGGATATTATCTTTTCCTTTTTTATGCTGTTTTACTTGTCTACACATTGTCGTTTGTAAAATTGTGGATATATCTGTAGCTTGAATTGATGTTTGGATTCTGGGCAGCTTGTTTCCAGGATGTGTCAAAATCTCACCTTTTCTATGAAGTCCCTTGTGAATATTCCTTTGATGCTGTTACAGTTGGCTATATGTTTGTTATAAGCTAAATATAGTGTATATGAATGTATACTGTACTTTTACCGATAACTCCTTATTGGGTGGTCTTATTCTTATGGGTCTAGCCACTCTTATCTATCTGAAGCTTGCACTAAAGCTTCCTTTTAAAAAGCAAGGATAAAAAATCTCAAAGATTCCTACTAAGCATATTTTCTAGCTTCTTTTATTCCCTCTCACATTTCTTTGTTTCTCCAGGATTTAGTGAACTGTTTTATTGACTGCTAGGATATTATCTGTTCCTTTTTTAGGCTGTTTTACTTGTCTACACGCTGTTGTTTGTAAACTTGTGGAGATATCCGTGGCTTGAATTGATGTTTGGATTCTACGGAAGTTTTTTTCTGAGATGTGTCAAAATCTCACCTTTCCAAAGTCCCTTGTGAATATTCCTTTGATGCTGTTACAGTCGGCTGCATGTTTGTTATAAAGCTAAATATAGTGTGTACGAATGTGTACTGTACTTTTACATTTATATTTTAATATGCTGATAACTCCTTAATGGGTGATCTTTTTCTCAAGGGTCTAGCCACTCTTATCCATCTGAAGTTTCCACTAAAGATTCCTTTCAAAAAGTAAGGATAAATTTATAAAAGATTCCTACTAAGCTTATGTTCTAGTTTTTTTTTTTTTTTTTGATTCTCTCTCACATTTCTTTGTTTCTCCAGGATTTAGTGAACTGTTTTATTGACTGCCAGGATATTATCTGTTAGTTTGTTGACAATTCAGTGATGTTTACTATTGCAGGCTACTTTTTTGTTTAATCTGGTCATAGATTTATATAGTTTTTGTCTGCAATTTTTGGGATTTTCTTTTTGAACTACGAATATAATTTGTCGGCATGTGTTTGTAACTTTTCTCTTTTCTTATTGTGCAAATTTGTTCTCTCTCTCTCTCTCTCTCACTTTCTGTGTACATGTTTAGGGATAATGTTTGATCAATTCACTCTCTGTTTCTGGCATTTTTCATCTATTGAATTACAGGCATCCTCTTTTGGTTAAGCTATTTTCCTTCTATTAAATGGTAGCCTTTTGTGTTTTGTACGTGTCACAGGCCTGTCACAGGCATGGAGTGATGCATCGTGATCTGAAACCAGAGAATTTCCTTTTTGGAAACAAGAAGGAAACAGCCCCCTTGAAGGCAATTGATTTTGGACTATCAATTTTTTTCAAACCTGGTATTGCATATATCGCCTCTATTTCATTCAGTTATTTGTTTGGGACCCTTTTGGTGCCTTTTTTTCCCTCGGAACATAAGAATTACTTGCTGTTTTGACCCTTTTACCTCTGCACGTATTTTTCCAACTTTACTTCACTGGACCTGATTGTTTCCATTTGCGTTAGGTGAGCGCTTTACTGAGATAGTAGGAAGCCCTTATTACATGGCTCCTGAGGTTCTAAAACGCAATTATGGCCCAGAGGTAGATGTCTGGAGTGCTGGAGTTATCCTTTACATTCTACTATGTGGTGTTCCACCTTTCTGGGCAGGTACAGTTGAAATCTTCTGTGTGTTTAGTTGACTTCTGCAAGGGCTGGAGTTTGTGATTGTAGGTGTTGTGTTTCCTTTGTTTGTGCATTAGTACATATGAACTTTGTAGAAAGTACTATTAGTTTGTAGAAAAAAAACTATTAGGGCCTGTTTGGCAAAACTGTCAGTTTTCAGTTTTTGTATTCAGTATTTCAGTTTTCATTTTTTGTTGTCCAGTTTTCATTGTCCAGTTTTCATTTTGGGGGAAAAAACTAAAAATATGTTTGGCAAATCTTTGTTCTGTTTTTCTGGTTATGTATTTTATAAAAAAATACAAAGAGAACAAAATGTAAATGAAAATAATAATTTTTTTCTAATTCCATAAACCAATATATTACAAACCCAAAAAATAAAGTAGAGTATATTACATCGTTCATGTGTTAATATGATATTGTAGTGCCAAGTATTGTGCTTATAGTACATGGCCAGGTGGGGTAGTTTAGACGGTAGAATAATAATAATTATTTAAAAAAAAAAAAAGCACAGCTCAATGTAGTTTAGCAAAGAAATTGACACTTAATCGAACATAATAGGAGAAAAAAAAAAGGAAAAAAAGAAGATAAAAGCTCCATGTAGGCTACTCCATTTGTTGTACTGAGTTGCTTGTTATAAATAATAAATAAATGGAAGATAAATAGATGCAAAATTAACACAATCTTCTCTCAATTCTTTTAAGTTTGTTTTTTCATACCCCCCGTGCTTGTCATTAATTAGTGAGGATCAAGTAACCTTTTAATTCTCAGCTGGCTGTCACTAATAGAGGAGGATGCATTGAACTGTCCGATTGTGAGACTCATACTTATCTAAACAGGATAACCTGGCATGAAGCCACAAGGTCAATATAAATGATAGACATCCATGTTTGGCCAAACAGTTGTTCTGTAGGACCATTTCCTTGGGGCTATGGTGCCAGCATTACAATTTGCATACATTCATGCATCCAGTGGAATAACTTGAATAGCAAGCTGAAAGAGAATGCACCAGCATCTCCATGAAGTATCTGCTGCATTCCTAATATCAGCAATCCTCCTCTAAGATTGTTGTTCAACGGCTAGATATATTTTAGGATGCTTTTTGACATAAGGCCCCTTTCAACCACTTGATCCCAAAAGATATCTAGGATGCTCTTGTCATCAGCATAAGAAGCACTGAAACTTCGGTAAAGCTTGAGAGCTGTCGTTAACCTCCTCCTATACATTTAATCCAGCATATTTTGACACAACTGTCTTCCCCATTTTCAGGTACGCATTTGCCATACTAGTGTATACAATTCTATCTCCTAATATTCCTTCCTTTGAATAAGAGTGAGTATTTGTTGAGCACAGTCAATCTTCTTTCCTTTACACAGCCTTCTTATTAGTTCCCTATACACTGAAATATCAATGCAAAGACCTTTTCTCACAAACTCATCCAGCAGTCTTACGACTGCCTCTTCATTGTCTTGGTCAGAGTATACATTCACAGGCCATTAATATGTGCAATAACTCAAAGAAAAACCAGCATAATGCATGCCAAACAACAAGTCCTTAGCACTATCCATCTCTCGTGCCCAACAGAAACTATGAAAACAATTCCCTGTACGTAAACTGGTCAGATTTCAATCCTGCCTCCAACATCTCATTTCTTACTCAGACTTCATGTCTCCTATTTTGCAATAAGCATTAATTAATGGGTTACATGTGATATTATCGGATTCTTCTTTTTCATCTCATTCAAGAGTTTATTTGAATCCTTAATCCTGCTTCTGAACACAATTAATGAAGAATTGAATTATTGGTGACAACACCAAGACACAACCCTTCGATACATGCCCTCAGTACAAAGAGATCAATGTATTACAAGTGAAGAGATCAGGACAAATACCCTTAAGCTCTATCTCACTCAACAACTGTTCTGCTTTTACCACATCCCCAGACTTGCAACAAGCATGAATCAGCACATTAAATTGTGTGTGTTTGGATCAACCCAAGCTTTTGTCATTTTCTATAAAATTTTCCATACCATATCAGTCAACCTATCCTTGACCAATGAATTCAAAAGCACAGTACAAGCTTGCAGATGAGGCTTGAGCCCATTAACTTTCATGTGCTTGAATACCTGAATTGCTTCTTCGATCATCTTCAAATTAGCATAAACTATCACCTGCCAGCTCAGAACTTGCAAATTTGAATTGGGGTTGTCATGGTTTTCCATGATCGCGTTCAAAACTGTCGGAGACGACAGAAAATCCTTTGCAGCAATCTTTTCCGATTCAAGCATGTTTTGAGCAGTTTTGTACTGTTTTTGCTTACTGAGGTGAATCATAGCCCAAGAAAACTGTAAAGAATGTTTGTAATTGTGCACACAGTTTTGACAAATTGGATTTCATTGCTCACATAAACCAAGCTGGCCATCAAGCAACAATAATTCAATAGATAGGCTTAGATGCAGTTTGAAGTTATTCACATCATATAACTTGCGAGTATTATCTTTCACCTGATTTACATAGTGCTCGTTCCTCGAAAATCTTGACAATTGGTGAAAGGGCACAGAAGAAGCAATTGCTAATACCCTAATTACAAATTTCCAACTCAAGGAGACGAAAGATGGCTTGAACCGTAGGGAGACCACGCATAAAAACTTCATTTTGGGGGGTGTTAATTAAACGAATATAACAGGCAATTTTTTATATTTATTTGTGGGTAAATTTAGATTTCGAGTGAGCTAGCAACTCCTTCGGTCGGTCTTCTCACTTCGCTACTTCGTCTTCTCAATTCTCCTTTGCCTGAAGCTCATTCATCGTTTGCCTCAAGGTTTGCTCTGCATTTCAAAGTACAAAAACTGAACATGGGGTTTTCATTTTTGTGAAAAACCTTTTTGGTGTTTTTAGAAGTTTTCAAAATAATAAAAACTGGAGTTGATTTAATTTATAAACTGAAAATAAAAACTGATTTGCCATACAAGTTTTCATTTTCTGTTTTCAAAAATTTAAAAACAAAAATAAAAAACTGAAAACAAAATGATTGCCAAATGGGGCCTTAGTAAATGCAAGATATGGAATGTGTTACTAATCTCAATCATATTCTATTTCTGGTTCTTATAAAGTCCACCTTCTTTGTTTGTTTATTCAGTTTTTTTTTTTTGATGCAGAAACCGAACAAGGAGTAGCACAAGCGATTATTCGTTCTGTAATTGATTTTAAGAGAGACCCTTGGCCTAAAGTTTCTGACAATGCAAAAGACCTTGTAAAGAAAATGCTAGATCCAGACCCAAAGAAGCGGCTTACAGCTCAGGAAGTGCTTGGTAAGTTTACTTGCTTCAAGTCTGTGTGTTTTATGTTTGTTGAGTTTATTCATTAATAAAAATGAGTAGAGTAAACAAAAATTTCTTTCTTTAATTTCCATCCCTCCCTTTTGGGAGTGCAGAACATCCCTGGTTACAAAACGCGAAAAAGGCTCCAAATGTCCCGCTTGGTGAGACTGTGAAAGCAAGACTTAAACAATTTTCTGTAATGAACAAGCTCAAAAAAAGAGCTCTAAAGGTAAGTGCTCTAGTTGGTTCATAATTTTCTTGCGCTCTGCATGCACATAAGAAATATTTGTGTTTATAAAGTGTTGATCATGCTGGAGGTTGGATTTTGAAATCTTTGACACTTTTTGTGATGGTTGTAATTCTCAAATGCCACTTATACAGGTGATTGCAGAGCATTTATCAGTGGAGGAAGTGGCTGGTATAAAAGAAGCATTTGATATGATGGACACCAACAAGCGAGGCAAAGTAAATGTTGAGGAGTTTAAGATTGGGTTGCAAAGCCTTGGCCACCAGATCCCTGATCCAGATATTCAAATCCTAATGAATGCTGTATGTATCGTGCTGTTTCTATCCAGCATTTCTCTTTGTGTTTTGTCCGTCTTGCTTTCCTGAAATGCTAGCTTTGTGCCTACAAAAAGTCCTGTAAGCTCAGCCCCTTAATAAATTGTTTATTAAATTAACCTCCAAATGATAAATTTTACTTGACTTATTTTACCAAACTAGTTGGAAGGTTGGCCCTTTTCTCAAGCTTCCATGTGCCCAAATTATCCCCCACTGTAGAGCTGGTAATATGCGTGGCACATGCAAACCCAACTATGAGGCTGTTTGAGCTCAAAAAGTTAGAATAAAGAGTGGTTTGGATTATTTTTTGATGTTTAGAATGTAAAAAATAGAGATGAATAGTTTCGTTCAAATGAATTTAGGCAGACATTTTTTTGACTTTTCTACCAGAATTTTTTGAAATTTGTTGAAATGTTATTGGGATTTGTAGAAATGCTATTGGCATTTATAAAAACTTTATTGGGATTTGTAGAGATTTGTAAAGATTCACATAGTTCGACATGGGAAAAGTTTTGTAGAAAATTGTAGAGAATTATAGAGATTTTTAGAGTTTTTCGGAGCTCCAAACGCACCCATAGCTTACTAGCTGGGATGAAACTATGGCGTGGTGTCTATACCGGCAGGTTTTGTTAATCACTCAGAGCTGTCGACTTTCCCAGTTTCTCCTTTCAACCCTCCACCCTCAAAACAATATCATTACTTTTGTTATACTACTTAATTAAATCATGTTATAGGAACTTGGACATAGCTTATTTTGTAAGGTGCTTTAATTTGTATGTCTTCATAATCTGAGACCTGATTAATGCAGGCTGATGTTGATGGAGATGGAACTCTGAACTATGGAGAGTTTGTTGCTGTTTCTGTTCATCTTAAAAAAATGGCCAATGATGAGCACCTACACAAAGCTTTTGCGTTCTTTGACCAAAACCAAAGTGGTTATATAGAGGTTGAAGAGCTGCGGGAAGCATTAAACGATGAAGATAACACCAACAGTGAGGAAGTCATCAATGCCATTATGCATGATGTGGATACAGATAAGGTCAGTATTCTGAGTGATTGTTGCTTGATCTTGCATAGTACTATATTCTTGTCCCAAGATTTCATCCCTCCATGGAAATATACCTTTGGGCTATGAAATAATTCCTCTGGCAACCTTTTAGTTTCTTTTTAAGCTTTCAGTTAACAGCTGCCCGTTGCTTTTTCTTAGTACTCTTTCATTTATGATATTTCCCTGCCTACTAATCATCTTCTAAGTTGCGGGGATTTGCCCAAAACTATGGACCTACTCAAGTGCCGGTGCCGGTGCAGAGTCGGTTCCGGCACTTTCAATCCGGGATGCTTAGATGAAAGAATCATCCATTTTGGACTTCTCCGGCAATGACATTTTCCGGCAATAGTGTTTTCTGTCCAAGAGGTTCTTTGGATGGTTTCAATCTTTTGTCTTCTTTGTGTTGATTATACAAATATAATTAAGTTTCACAACCTTTATGTGTATTACATAGAAGTTATATGTCCCAAGCAAGCTATTAATTATGCACATTAATTACACTTTTAGAAACATTCCTGCATGTGAGATTTTTGCTCTTCCATTTGCGTATATCGACTTTTTCTTTTCCATTTTACGTATTATGTATATAGAGAGTGTATCAGTAGACGAAAGGACAAATGACAAATAATTAAAAATATATATTTATAATATTAATTTATAAAATAATTAAAAATTACATGGCGATACGAAAGGGCAAACGATAAATAATTAAATATATATACTTATAATATTAATTTATAAAATAATCAAAAATTACATGATATATCCCCGTACCCGTATCCAAATTCGGATCCTTATCCACTTATCCTCTACTCTTTAGACTTGTATTGTCCGATATCCGCATCTGATTCCGATCCAGTGTCCGAGCAACTCGGATCATCTTAATTAGTGTATCTTTCCTCAATATACTCTTAGCTAGCTATATTTTCCATGTATTTATGCTGATATAGGGAGTCTGTCTGTATGTAGTCTACTACGATAAAAATCTGTCATTTGGGTGCTACGTCTCTCACAAAGATATGCTTGCTACGTGACCAACCAGCATTTAATGCTATGAGTACGACTCTATTGTTTCCCTTAATGTATGGAGTATATGATTATTATTATTATTATTATTATAACTTAGTGTTCAGTCTGGTTCATATCTACTTCAACTAATTCTTGGGTTGGTGATTGTAAATCTTTAATGATTTTGAGAAGATTCAAACTGCTGATCAGTGGAGAGTAAATCCAAAGTCTGACCAGGTGAACTAACCCTGATGGTTAGTTTAATTACACTCTCTTAACAATGAGGAACATAGGGATATCAACGAGGAAGTATGGGGGGAGGATTATATTATCCATCCCCGTTCTTGTTTAGCAATCCGGTATCTGTCCTTATTCTCATCCCTATTTTGGGGATGAAAATCTCCTCCATACCTGTCCCCGCGAAGTAGCAGATTGCCCCTCCCTATTCTGATTACCTGCTAGTCATTATCAATATCCTCTTCAAATTCTACTAATTCACCTGCCATTACTTCATCAAGACCATGAATACGAGCAATACTGTCGCCTACTTG
>QLOD02000010.1:20175901-20187522 GCA_003260245.2 Sideroxylon spinosum | reverse complement strand
TAAATATAGAATGTTTTGATTTTTGTTGTGAGATTCTTAATATATTTAATTTTATGATAAATAAAATATTATCATATTCAAGATACAAAACAACATTTAATGAAACAGATATGTAATTTTTAAACACTAAGAGATAAAAATAAAATTTAAATACCTAATTTATAATAAAACTAATGAATAAGCTATGCCTATAGCACTCAACTAAAATTAAATATATATAGTCAATCTTACCAATTTAAATTTAAAATTAGAATTTTAAAAAAATACTCCCTTAAGACTAATTTTATTCAAATATTTGTAAAAATAAAATGATGAATATAGAAAGTTCCACATTGAATTTGATAATAAATTTTTAATTAGTTTTCTAAAAATAACTCAAATAAAAAATATTATCATTAATGATATGTAATTTACAGAATAAAAGAAATATAGTCAATGTGACTAATTTAAATTTAAAATTAAAATTCAAAAAAATAACTACTCCCGAGTCCAATTAATATTCAGTATGTTTTTGTACTATTAAATTTAAAAATGTTAAGGGTGGTTTTTATATGAGAAATAACGTAATGATTATTTAAGTTTTTTTTATTTGAGTTTTTTTAATTCAACCCCATGTTTTTATTTGCATTTTAATTTAATTACTAATGTAATTCAAATATATAAATTTAACAACTATATTAAATTTTTAAATAAGTGGATCCCTCTTTTAGAACTCATGACAAAGTGAATTCATTTTCAACATCTAAGAAAATAAGTCCATTTTCAGAACACACGAGTCTTTGTTATTTATTAAAATCATATGCCAAACTTCTAGGGTTTTTATAGGTAAAAGAAAAAGTAAAATTGTAGTGGTTTTATCGATGTGGGAGAAAGAAACAAAAGTTTTGTGAAAGATCTCAGTCATTCATTAAATAATAAAACTCAATCTCAACTGTTATATCTTAATTTGTAAAATGAATATTTTCTAAAACTGTCATATTTTATTATATAAATTTCACATTTTTTTTGATAGACTTTAATTAAAGTGCTAGAAATTATTATATAACATGTATTTATTAACTTATAATAAGTGTCTTTGGAACACTCGTTGAGAAGACCCATACAAATAATATATCTAAAAGTTATTAAATAAAAAAATCACATAACTCGAAAAACAAAAATAAAGCAAAACAAAATCTCCTTCTCAAACCAAGTAGTCCTGGTTAAGACTAATGGGACCACTTTAATTGGTCTTTGTCCTCACCCACTGCCCGACTTTTTACTACAGTGGGTACGTAGGGACCCGAACCGAGTGTCAAACACTCTAACAGCGCACGCGCATTAGCTTATACCATTGCTTGCCTTGCGTTCACACCCAAGTGTGTTGCTTGATCGGTTCGGTTCATACTCATCTTAAATTTGGTATTAATATTACTTTTATCATATCCAAAATTTTTAAACTCGTAATTCAATTATTTATTTTGAATAATTGAATCAATTTGATCTAATATCTAATATTAATCTGGTTAGTTCAGTTTTATAATTTAATATTAATCTGGTAAGGTTATTTTATATAAATTTCTAATTGGTTTTATAAAAACAACTCAAATAAAAAATAATATTATTAATCATATGTATTCTATAAAATAAAACAAATATAATAAATCCGACTAATTTAAATTTAAAATTATAATTTAGAAAAATTAATATTCCCAAGCCTAATTAATACTTGATATTTTTTTGTACTTTTAAATTTTAAAAATACTAAGAGTTGTGTTATAAGAAAAATAATCTAATTATTATTTAGGTTTTTTTATTTGTATTTTTTTGTTCAACTTCATTTTTATCTGCATTTTTAATTTAATTACTAATGTAATTGGCAAATATAAATTTAATAATCATATTAGATTTTTAAGCAAGTGGGTCTTCTTTTGGAACTTATGAGCAAGTGAATTCTTTTTCAAAACTCAAAAAAGTGGGTCCCATTTCAGAACTCATGAAGAATAATTTTATTCAAATACTTATTTAACAAAAAAGTAGAATGATGAATATAAAGAGTGCCACATAGGATTTTATAATAAATTTTTAATTGATTTTATAAAAATAACTCAAGTAAAAATATTATTATTAATCATATGTGTTTTATAAAATAAAAAAAATATAGTAAATTTGATTAATCGAAATTTAAAATTAGAATTTAGAAAAGTAACTAATTCCGAATGTAATTAATATTTGATATTCTTTTCAAATTTTAAAGATACAAAGAATTGTTACTATAAGAAAAATAACATAATTATTATTTAGACTTTTTTATTTGTGTTCTTTTTATTTCAACTCTATTGTTTATTTGCATTTTTAAATTAAATTACTAATGTAATTAAAATATATAAATTTAACAATCATATTAATTTTTAAGTGATTGGGTCTCATTTTAGAACTCATAAGTAAGTGAATTTCTTTTCGAAATCCTAAAGAATAGGTCATTTTTCAGAATCCATGAGTTTTTTATATTTATCATTTGCTAACCATAATTCTAGTACTTTTATAGGTAAAAGAAAAGGTAAAGTTATTGTACTTTACGATATGGGATAAAGAAACATTATGAATGTAAAAGATCTCAGTCATTCATTAAAGAATTAAGCTCAATCTCAGTCGTTGGATCTTAGTTCATGAGAGAAATATTTTAAAAATCGTTCTATTTTATTATATAGATTTATACACGTTTTCCTCATCTACATTATAAAAACTTAATAACAAGTTGGTTCTAACTATTATTTAAACTTTAAATGGTCAATTTCAATAGCTATTAGTTACGTGTGGTGCACATGAAAATAGAACACGATTTTTGCACCCCCTATTAGAAGTGTCAAACTGCGTGTTGTGCCGTGCCGTGCCAACCATGTTTCGTGCCGTACCGTGCTATGCCTTGTTTTACTTCATCGTGCCATGGTGTGCTGTGCCGTACCGTGCTTTAGCAGTGCCGTGTCGGACTATTTTTCTTTATCGTGTCGTGTCAAACCGTGCCTTTTTCAATCGTGCTGTGTCGTGTCATGCTAATTAATTAATTCGTATAGTGTCGTGCCGGCCTGTTAAGTTAATTGGATTTTGTCGGGCCGTACCTTTTTAAATCGCGTCATATCGTATTGTGCCTAATTAATTAACTCATGCTGGACCATGTAAACCTGTTAAGTTAATCGGGTTGTATCATACCGTGTCTTTTTTTGTTGTGTCATACCATTGCTTTTTTGTGGATCAACATTTGGTACGACTGATGGTCCCAACAAACTTTAACATATGAACAAGTGTAAAACTCATGCAAATTTTGAAAAAATATATAATGCTTTTGGCATTAAGTCCCTCAAATCTCATCATCTGACTATTCCCAACCAAAAATCAACATTGTCCTTAATATGAGAACCATGAAATACAAGTGGATTCGTAGTAAACAAAAGATAGCATGATAAGAATGAATAAATGATCTAAGCAAAATAATAACACTACGTTCAATCATGCACCCTGAAAATAGCACTCAATAGATAACCAAACACCCTCCAACTAGCTTTCATAGCACTCCCATAAAAACAGAACAAAAATCCAAGTGCCCCTGCCATGCCCATCCTACTTCTGTACCATGCCGTGCTTTAATCGTGTTTCGTGCCTTGCCTCAATTCATGCCCTGCCCTTTAAAGACTGTGTCGTCCCATGCCGTAATGTCACAACTCCTGTGCCATGTCCATGTCGTGCCGGGTCCATTTGTGTCCTTGTGCCAAAAACGTGCCCATTTAGACTGTGTCGAGTCGTGCCATGCCTGGTCAATTCGTGCCCTTGTGCCAAAAACATGCCCATTTAGACCGTGTCGAGTCGTGCCATGCCTGGTCAATTCGTGCCCTTGTGCCAAAAACATGCCCACTTAGACCGTGCCGAGTCGTGCCGTGCCGGGTCAATTCGTGCTCTTGTGCCAAAAACGTGCCCACTTAGACCGTGCCGTGCCAAGATTTTACCGTGCCAAAGGTGTGACCGTGCCGTGCCATCTTCGAACGTGCCATACCCGTGCCGACTCGACCCGTTTGACACCTCTACCCTCTATCTCTTATTTGGACTTGTATTAATTCGTAACAACTTTTTGAGCTATATTTTGTTCAAGAATTTAAAATAAAATTTAAGAATTTATCATTAAATAAAAGTCTATAAATTTTATAATTAGTTGTTTTATCATTATTTGTCTTTTGATCATATTTATTATGTTTAGATAAATGAAAAAGAGTTTGAATTGGAATCCAGAATCATATTTAGATGTTTTATTATATTTAAATAAATGAAAGTAAGTTTGAATAGGTTTCTATAATCAAGTTTAAGGATAATAATGTATTTACAAATACTTAAAAAAATTAATATTTACCTAAATTTTAGGCTTAAAAAGAGTATGACAAAAAAATTCTATATTTAAAAGGAGACAATAATATAAGAATTCGGTTTTAATAAAAAAACACACACATCATAGCATAATTTTAGTTAAGTGTAATTATTCAAAAAAATATCGTAACATGATAACGGAATTTTATGTAAAAAAAATAACATTATAATTTTGTAATTTAATATTTTTACAATTAGATTTTTTAGGAAGGATGTGAACAATTCATTTTGTTTTTAACAAAAGCAAAAAAAGAAAATTCAAAATCTAATCCGACGTGGGTTTGACTTTATTCTAACCATCCGATCAACTTTCACTACTTGATCCTAGCCATGCATTCACACAACCTCGTCTTTAAATGCAACTCAATTCACTTCATAAAAGCATTCGGGGTTCTGGCAACGGTAATCTCTGATGGGCTCCCGAATATTTACCTGTGTTTTCTTTCATTGGTTAGGAAATTTTTTTGGTGATGATAATCTTTGCATTTCTTGAAGGCTTAATGTGGTTTTGGATGCTCTGATTGTCTGGGTTGTTGAATTTTGTTCGCTTCCTTGAATAATTTCTCAGATACTTAAATATCGATTGATTTATTGATTTGAACGATGATATGACTTGGTATTATGATTCTGGATGCTCTAATTGTTTAAGTGGTTTATTTTGTTTTTGCTTCTTGTATAATTTCTCAAAGCTCTATATATAGATTGATTCATCAATTCAGATGATGATTTGGCTGGATTTGAACCTATAGCTTTGAGCGAAGTTCTCTTGTGGTATGCACTAGTTAATAAGGACTTGGTTTTCATAGGTTTTGGACAAGTTTGGTTAATGATGATCTTGGTTGGATCAAGTTTCAAGTAAATTGGCTAGATAGAATTTTATCTTTAATAATCTATCCATCAATTTATAAATCAATTAGATTCAGCTTTTGGTTATTTGTTTATATTTGAATTTATGGGCCTTGTGTAAGTTTCTCTTATGGTATGAAGTGGCTAATGAGGGCTGGGTTTTTGTATATTCTAAAGAAGCTTGTTTTGTGGCGGTGGGTGAAATTCTAAGTAAATATACTCCGTTCATAATCGTTTGGATCATATACTACTCTAAATTGAATTTGATATTTAGTAAACTAATTATCAAATTAACTAGATTGTGGTTATTTGGCTCAATTTGAATTAAACTTTTCATATTAAGGTTTCTCTATAGGAAGGTTATGATAAATGTTAAATTATAAGAATCTTTCTTATTTCAAAACCGTTTGGATATATATATTGGGATCATATCCTATTCTAAATTGAAATTTGATATTTAGCAAACCCATAATTAATTCGTTCTTGGTTTTTTGGCTCGAGTTGGATGAAAGGTTTTAAATTGAAGTTTCTTCGCATGTCTGTTTTGAAGAATCTTGGTTTGTGGTGTGGGTAAAGTTTTGAAAGAATCTCTGCATAGAGTATAGATAATGGATTTCTAATTGGGCAGCTAGGGGTGCAAGTTTTAATTCGATTTAATTAGTTGTGAGTTTGGTGTGTATTGTTCAATAGTTTTGAAATTTTTTTTTCTAAATTTCTAATTTTGCTAGCTTGACTTGAATTTATTTAATTAGGTTCAATACAAGTTTAGCTTATACTTGCATGGAGGTTCTGACTAGAGTTGTTCTTTCTTTCGAGAGCCCTTTGGGATGTTTAAGTAGACTTATAGATCATAGGCTATTCTGTATTTAATATTATCCTTAAGAATCACATCCTTAATTAATCAATTTGATTTGGATTTTGCTTATTTGGCTTCATGGTGATTTATCTTGAGTTTAAGGTTTCTCTAATGGTATTCTACTGACCTGTTTTGTAGGTTTTGAAGATGCTTAGCTAGTGATGATCTTAGGTCAAGTAATGAGTAAATTGGCTAGTTCTTTCATAACATCTTGGATATTCTAAATTGAATCTTGTCTTTATTAATATATCCTTCAGTTTCTTAGTGAATTAGATCTCAATTCCTGGTTATTTGGTTAGATTTGAATTTATGGCTTTATGTTAGGTCTCTCTAATGGAATGCAATGAGTAATGAGGTTTAGGTTTTTGTTGGTTCTGATAAAATTTGTTTTGTGGTTTTGGAAAAAAAAAACTTTTGAGCAACTAATTGGACCAATTGGCATACTAATTAGTGCAATGGAGGTTTTTGTCATTAGCACAAGTTCAAAGAAGTTCGGTTGGTGATCATGGGTTAAGTTCTAAGTATATCAGCTAGTTTTTTCATTACCTCTTGTTTATACTAGGTTGAATTTTGTTTTTAATAATCTATTAGATCTCATTTTCTGATTATTTATGGCCTCATATGAGGTTTATCTTATGGTACACACTGGCTTATGTGGGTCGATTCTTGTAGGTTTTGAAGAAGATTGTGTTTGTGGTGATGGATGAAATTCTAAGTAAATAACCTTCACATTTCTTAACCATTTGAATCATACGTTACTATAAATTAAATTCGATAATTAGCAAACCTTTGAAGTTAATCAGATCTTGGTTATTTGTTTTGACTCGAATTAAATGTTTCAGATTAGAGGGGTCTCTCTACAAGTTGGTTATAATATATGCTCCTTCACTTATAACCATTTGCATCGTAGTCTACTCTAAACCAAATATAACATAAATCAAAATTAAATGTTTCAGATTCAGGTCTCTCTTCACACACGTTTTGAAGGTTCTTGGCTTGTGGTGTCGAGTAAAGTTTTTGAGTAAATTTACTCTTTCTCTTTTATAACCTTTGGATCACAGAGTGCTACGAATTGGATTATGCCTTCAAACTTTTCCTATTCGATACTATTTTCTTCTTTTTTTTTTCTTCTTCTTCTTCTTCTTCTTGTGGTGGTGGTAACTATGTTAGACTTTTATACGGAATATGAAAATTTATCTTATTTGGATGCAAATTTGAGTTTATTCTAACTGTCCGATTTATCTTTCATCGCTTGATCTAGCCATCCAGTCATACTATCCTTGTCTCTTATATTGGGTGAGTTTTTCTTTAGGTCGTTGGAAAAACATCACAGTTAATGATCATTTATTGTGGTCTTTTAAACAAATATCAGGAGTTTGGATGCTAGTTGTACAGGTTAATGAAAATTTGTTGCTTGTTATTGAATAATTTCTTAGATGCTAGATATAGATTGATTTATTAGTTTAGTTGACAATTTGACTCTACGTTTGAATTACTGACATTAGGATTTCAATTTGGTAATTGATTTTGCAGAAATTAAAAGACCTTAATTGGATTAGAAATTGGATTTATTCATTTACAAGTTCGGTTTGTTGGGTTTGGTTAGTGTTTCAAAAACTTTGATCTTGGTTTCTGGTTATTTAGCTTGGTTTTGATTTACCTTCAAAGATGTTGTTTGTAAGGTATACTTTCGCCATGCTAATGAGTGCATCAGAGGTTTTTTTAGGTTTCGAAGAGGCTTAGTTAGTCATAATCCTTGGGTCAAGGCCCAAGTCAATTGGTTAGGCCTTTTGGTTACCCCTTTGATGTACTACTAAAAAGAGTTGTATCTTTAATAACCTATCCCTTAGGTTAAAAAGTCATTTAAATCTTAATTTTTGATTATTTATGGCCTCATGTGAGGTTTCTCTCATGGTACACACTAACTAATAAGAGCTGGTTCTATAAAAACTTGTTTTGTGGTAATGGGTGAAATTTTAAGTAAGAAGCATATTTATTAAGTATTTGGATCATAAACTTACGTTAAATTGAATTAGATATTTAGCAAACCTTTGAAGTTAACTAAATCTTGGTTATTTGTGTTGATTTGAATTAAATGTTTCAACTTGAGAGGATCTCTTTACAGGTCGGTTATAATGTATGCTTCTCCTCTCATAGCCATTTACATCATATACTTCTAAAATGAATATAACATACATTAAAATTAAATGTTTTAGATTATGGTCTCTTTGTGTGCAAGTTTTTAAGGTTTTTGGTTATGGTGTTGGGTAAAATTTTTGAGTAAAATTGCTTTCTTTCGCTCCTTTTTACACATAACTTTTGAATCATAAAGTGATATGAATTGAATTGTGTCTTTAAACTTTTCCCATATGATATTACTTCTTGTAGTAGTAGGTATGTTGGATTTTTATGCAGATTCTCCATGCAACCATAAGATAAACTTGTATTGAACCTAATGAATAAATTCAAGTCAGGCTAACAAAATCAAAAAACCAAAAAGTATATATATTTAAAAACCAACGAACAATACATACCAAACTCACAACTAATTAAATTAATTATTGTTTGCATTGCCTAATTAGAAATTCAATATCAATAAACTAATGCAAATATTCTTTTAGAACTTTACCAAATGCTACAAACCAAAATTCTTTAAAACCTACAATGAAGGAAACTTCAAAATAAATCCTTTAATCCAACTCAAGCCAAATAACCAATAACTAATTAATTTGATGGATTTGCTAAATATCAAACTTCAATTTAGAATAGTCTATGATCCAAATATATATTACACCCACACACACACATCCAAATAGTTTTGAAAGAATGAACATTCTCATAATTTAACATTTAGTAACCTATAAGATAAGAAACCTCAAGATGAAACATTAAATTCAAATTGAGCCACATGACAACGATTTAGTTAATTTGATAATTAGTTTGCTAATTATCAAATTCAATGTAGAGAAGTCTATGATCCAAATGATTTTGAAAGGAGTATATTTACTTAGAATTTCACACATAACCACAAAATTGGTTTCTTCATAACATACAAAAACCCAGCCCTTATTAGCTAGTTCATACCATAAGAGAGGCCTCACATAAGCTCCATTAATTCAAATATAGCCAAATAACCAGAAACTGGATCTAATTGATTTATAATATGAGGGATAGATTATTAGAGATAAAATTCCATAAAACACCCAACCAAGATCATGACTAAACGCGCTTTTTCCAAACTTACAAAAACCATGTCCTTACTAACCAGTACATTCCATAAGAGAACCTTGCATAAAGCCATAAATTCAAATCCAGCCAAATAACAATAAATTAAGAGCTAATTTATTCTTAAAGATAAATTCAATCTAGCATAGCCAATATCTGAAGGGTTATGGAAAAAAAACTAATTGATCTACTCTAAACTTGACCCAATATAATCACTTATCATGATTTTTCAACCCTACAAAAACCCCTGTCCACTCACAATACAATGGCATACCATCAAAGAAACCTCAATGTAAAGCTAAATCAAGTTCTAGCCAAATAACCAGAATCTAGGTCAATTTAATTTGACAAGAAAACTTCTGGGTGTGATTCATAAGGACAATATTCAAATTGGAATAGTCCATGATCCCTAGGTTTACCAATAGACAAAGATCAAAAGATTATTGAAGAAAAAGAAAATTTAGTTTGAATCTGAACCATTATCGCAAACCAGAAAGGTTAAATACCTAAATTCACAGCAATTATAAAAGAAACCTAAATTGAATCTAAAGAAATAAATTCAAATCGAGGTAAAAAACCAAAAAAAAATCTAAATCAATTAAAAAAATTGATAAACATCAATATCAAATTCAAGTATAATCAAAGTCTTTTAATTTTGCACCATCATCTGTTCACGTAGAAATCCAATATCAACTACTCTCGCAAAAGGTCAAATCATCGTCTGAATCAATGAATTAGTTTATATATACGCATCTGAGAGAATAATGCAAGAAGCGTGAACAAAATAAACCACTTAAACAATGAAAGCCTCAAGAACCATAACACTGAGTCATATTATCATTTGAATCAATAAATCAATTGATATCTATGTATCTAAGAAACTATTCAAGTAAGCGAATAAAATTCAACAACCTAGACAACTAGAGCATCCAAAACCACAATAACCCTTAAAGAAATGTAAAAATTATAATCACCAGAAAAAATATTCCAACGATTCAAAGAGAACTTAGGTGAAGACTCGGGAGCCCATCAAAGATGACCTTTCCCTGAACCTCGAATGCCTGGCACAAAGAGAATAAAAGGAGTTGTATTTATAGACGAAAATTGTATGAAAGCACAGCTAGGATCAAGCAGTGAAAGTTTGATCAAATGATTAGAACAAATACAAACTTGCATTGGATTAGATTTTGAATTTTTATCTTCTTTTTTTTTTTTTTTTTGGCTTTGTTGTTAAAAACAAAATGAATTGTTCAAATCTTGCCTAAAAATCTAATTGTAAAAATATTAAATTATTAGTCATGTTCTTTTTTTTTTTTTTTTTGGGGGCATAAAATCCTGTTATCATGTTGTTCTTTTTTTAGATAATTACACTTAACTAAAATTATGTTATGATGTGCTTCTATCAAAACTGCATTCCTTTTCTTCTTAAATATAGAATATAATTTTTTTTTATCATACTCTTTCTAAACTTGAAATTTAATTAAATATTAATATTTTTTAAGTATTTGTAAATAAATTATCATCCTTAAACTTGATTATAGAATCCAATATAAACTCACTTTCATTTATTTCAATATAATAAAAATCTAAACATGATTCTAGACTCCAATTCAACTTTCTTTCAATTAATTAAAACACAACCAAAACATCTAAACGTAATAAAATATGATTAAATATACCAACAAAACATTTAAATGTAATAAAACAACTAATTCTAGAATTAATAGGTTTTTATTTAATGACAAATTCTTAAATTCTATTCCAAATCCTTGGATGAAATATATCTTATTGAAATTGACCATTTAAAGTTTAAATAATAGTTAGAACCAACTTGTTATTAAGTTTTTATAATGTAGATGAGAAAACGTGTCTAAATCTATATAATAAAATCATGATATTATGTTGCGAATCAATACTAGTCGAAATAAGATATAGGCAATGTAGAAACCATGTAGTGTGATCGGTTCACCTATTCTATTTTCGTGTGCGCCATACTTGTGGTCGGTTCACGTATTCTATTTTTGTGTGCGCCATACATAACTAATACCGACGAAATTGACCATTTAAAGTTTAAATAGTAGTAAGAACTGACTTGCTATTAAGTTTTTATAATGCAAGTTAGTAAAACATGTTTTAAATTAAATATATTAGGTAAAAACATATCAATAATAAAATCATAATACCATGATAGTGATAGAGTTGTAAGTAAAATTTTTTTAATTTATTTTTTTCGAGTGATAAATTTAAATTCCATCCAATTTTAATTTTAGTTAATTTTTTACTAATTATGTAGTACTAAAAA
>QLOD02000010.1:20125361-20136474 GCA_003260245.2 Sideroxylon spinosum | reverse complement strand
AAAATTTTCCATATCAACAAATAATAGACAATAAGTATTGAAAATTTGCTAGATACAAAAAGCTGAATAATGATTCTATACACTGTTATATGGTACTGTAGTACTGTTAAATAAAGATTGAGATGAGAAAGCTATTGGCAATATTTTAAATTCATTTTGGGTTGAATACTTTTGTAAAGATTTCCCCCAACTTTCCAATATATACCTCTCTTTAATTTGTGCTCGTTAAGTGCATTTGAATTCATTCCACGCTAATGTAAGATATAATGAGTTTCTCAGCGGATCAGTTTTCAGTTTTGAACTAGAAACTTCAACATCAATATATATAATTGATTAATCTAATACGTGCATAAAATTAATAATTAAAAAAAAAAAAGAAAAAAGAAATAAAAAGAAGAAGAAGAAGAAGAAGAATTAATCTGACCTGATGAATGCCCTTCTCAGGAGAAAGATAAACACCCAGATCAGCAAGACAAGACTGCCACATCTGATCAGCAGCATATATCTGAGGATACCTCTTGATGCAGTCATCCAACCTCGGAACCAAAGCCGCCGCCAAGCCATAACTAAAAACAACCCCTGCCCCACCAAATCCCATGTCGAAAGAATGAATAAAATTCGGAAGAATACTCTCAGAATGCCCCCCAATGTACACATATTTGTTATGATCATAATTCCTCAGAACCTCAACCAAATTCTCGAGAAAAAAAATGGAGTCATCATCCCCCATAACAATCCATCTCACGCCTTCGTCTCCCTCCCTGAAAGTCTCCAAAATCCCCCTCGCAATCCGAACCATAGTGGTATCGTGCTTAGTGATTTTCAACAGCTTGGAGTTGTCCTCGGAAACCCTAAAAGGAGGAGAAGAAATTGGCCAAGGGAGGAGATCTTTGGGAGGGGACACATCGAAATAAATATACCCGCGGGTGATATTAGGTTTCCACCAGGATTCAATAAAAGATCTCCGGTGTCTCCATCCATTGATGGACCCCACGAGTCCAAACACAATGTGTGTGATATTTGTCGGAGAAGAATCATCCCCACGATGATGAAACCCTAGATGTTGGTCTTGCGGCGGCGGCGGTGGTGGCGGTTGCGGCGGCGAAACCCACATGCTTTGCAAGGGAGATAAGATCTCCGAGTGGCAATTGGGGTGGTATTTGAGTAGGGATAAAAAGAAGAAAACCAAACCCAGAATTACTAGTATTTGGCATAATAGACTCCCAACGCGGATGTTATCGTGAGATAAGAATGAGAATCCGAACCTTTGTTGTTGGGCTGTGCCGAACTTGGAAGCAGATGGAGTTGGCATTGTTTGTTATTATCAGGTGAGAGATTCAAGATTCAACCTCTTTCTCTCTCTCTCTCTCTCTCTATATATATATTTATATATCTATCTATCTATCTATATATATATATATATATGTATGAAATAGTCAAAAACTGAGATTCATGTTTTGTGAAGGTGATTATAAAATTTCCCAGGTGAGTTTTTGGGTCCTAGATGGAGAAGCCCTCTGTTGATGATGAGACAATAATTAGTGCTCCCTCCCTCTCTTGAGTTTCCTCAACTCCGATGATGATGATTGGTGTGACGTGTTTGCCTCGCTTTGTTTCGTATGTCACTGGTGTTTTATTTTTAGAATAAAATATGTTCCATCAAATAATTTCTATTGAATTGTAACGATGATGTGTAATTAGTAACTTTATGATTATAAAAAGTTTTAAAAGCTAATCACCAATCGTTATAATTATAATTAAAAAAGGATACAAGAAATTTTAAACATATATTTACGATTGAATAATTAATTAAAATCACATGGCTTATTTCACATTAAAACCACAAATCTTAATTTACGTTCAATATTTTACGTGCATATTTTTGTTTCCACAAAATTAGAAGTTTATTGATGGGCTAATTTATGAATCTAATTATATATAAAAAGAATTAGTGATCTAAAAAAGGAAAATCAATCAATCTGAATTGAATTAATTTGATTACTTTAGTTTCAGTTAGATTGGATTTGTACTAAAATTAATTCGGTTCTATATTAAAAAATTAACGACTCAATAATTTCGAGTTAGTTCTAAGATTAATAGATGAAAGGATTGAATTAAACCAAAATTGAATTGAAAATAACTCAATCCAAACCAGTTCAAAAAAATATAATATATAACATAGTGACCCAATTTGAATCAACTCAAAAAATATTATATGTAATATATAATTATATAATATTATAGATCTAAAGAAGTGTGATTGGGATTCAAACTTATTTAAATTTAAAACGTTACTTATTTGGACTAGGATCCAAAAATATGTAAATTGACCTAACCCAATTTTTATGTTAGGTTTCAAATTGAAATCGATTCGATTTGGAGTTCAAATTTTAAGAACAAAAAAATGATTGTTCAATCTTAGTCAAGTGTACAAACCCCTAATATGATGTACCCAAGGATTTTCCTAATATATTTTAATGTGATTTTAAGATGTATACTAGAAAAATGTCTACCCGTTCAATTTTAACAAGAAATCAGGGGTAAATTTTTGATTTCGGAAAAAGTAAATCTCAGATAAAAAGTTAATATTCCTTTTTTTTTTTTTTTAAATTCACCTTTATGATTCCCTTTTTCCCCTTCACCCTTTATAGATGATTTTATTTATTTAATCAAATAAAATATTCCATCAAGCTCAATACTATCTTTACTGAAAATTTTTTGTGCTCTTATAAAATCCTAACTTCATCCATGTATAAATTAAACTAAACCAAACCAAATCAAATTATTTTTCATTAGGTAGGGTCGACTATATGAATTAAACAACGTTAATCAAATTCGTTTAAGGTCATATTTTTTGTTAGATTCACGTAAGATCAATCATGTTTCATAGTTTCAACTTTATCCATGTATGAAATATAAATAAATTTACGGGACTAATAGCCACTGTGTTGTCATTTCACAATCGAACTCGGTTTTGTTGGATTAAAATTAACAATACAAATATAAATACGTTTCTATTTTTTAATTAAAAATATGTCAATGCGTTTAGAATGTTGAACTTTAATCTCACAGTTAAGTTCAGATGTTTCCGAACTAGCAACACGCGTAATGTAAACCTCCCGCTTCGAGCATTGATTTTTTTTTTTTTAATTGAAAACAATATTTTTATTTATTATTATCATCATTTTTTTTGGGGTAAATTTGGAGGAAAACAATTTCCTATTCTCGGTGATTGAGGAGATAAAAGGACAATTCGGGGGCCACACGTGTTAGGTATCAATTCCTTCGTGAGTAGTAGCAAACATTTACCAATTTTATTTTTTCCCAAATTTTACCATTAAATTTTTTAAAATAGATTTGAGATCAAAGCTAACAAAAATTTTACACTTTATTTCAAGATCACTTTAAAAAAAATTTAAAAAAATTAGTTAATTTTGTCTAATAAATATCTTTAGAGTTTTTAATAAATGTGTATTATATCCTTATTTATTTAAAATATTATCACAATTTAAAAAATTTTAATTCAAAAAGTTTTACAAAAATATATTAAGAAATAAAAAAAAAGTGACAAAGTGTGGTTCCGTATAAATAGATTGAAAAGACAACCATTAAACAAATCCAAAAGTTGAAAATTTCTCAAATTTGAATTTTTAAGGTTTCTTAGGCTACGTTTGGAGCTAAAAAAAATCAAAAAATTCAAAAAAACTAAAAATATAACTTTTGAGTGTTTGGAGTTTAAAAAGTGATTTTGTAATGATGGTTAAATATTTGTGATTGATTTGATATAAAATTGTTAAAAATTATATAAAGTGGCACGTGGCACAATTTTACTAGAGAATTTTAAAAATTTTTAGAGTTTTGTGAAATTTTTTGGTATAAATATCAGTACAGTTTTTAAAAAAATTCTGACAAATCCATTAAACGCCCTATTCTGGTCCGTTCCAACGGATTTTAAAAATTTTTTCAAAAAGTTCAAATTTTTAAGTTTAACTTTTGAAAATTTTTGAGACTCCAAACGCAGCCTTATTATGTAGATAAAACAAATGATTTAAAAGTATAAGTATTTAAAAGTTTAAATTTCATATACATTAAAATTGAATTTTTAATTTAAATTTTTATTTTTAATAAATTTTAAAAGAAAATTAAAAACTAAATATCACTTTTTTAAAATGTCAAAAATTTTAATTGATTTTATCTAATAAGGATCTATATAATATTTAATAAATGTGTAAAATTTTATTATTTATTACAAAAATTATCACAATTTTAATAATATTAATTTAAAATTTTTATATAAAAAAGTATTCAAAAAATATGAGAAAAGCAAAAGATTTTTAATAGTATCTTACAGTATTTAATAAATCTGTAAAAATCTCTCACTTTTTTCATATTTTTTGAATACTTTTTTATAAATTTCTTAAATTAATATTATTAAAAATATGATAATATTTTTAATAAATAATAAAATTTTACACATTTATTAAATACTATACGAATACTTATTTAAAAAAATCAACTAAAATTTTTTATTTTTTAAGAAAAGTGGTATTTAGACTTCATTTTTTTATTAAAATTTACTAAAAATAAATATTTGAATTAAAAATTTAATTTTAATATACATAAAATTTAAACTTTTAAATACATGTACTTTTAACCTGTTTGTGTTATCTACGTAATAAGAAAGCTTAATATTTTAAATTTGAGAAATTTTCAATCTTTGAATTTTATTAATATATTAGCAATAATCCGTGCTTATGGTACCTCAATAAAATTAGTATTAAGCTTTTTTATGAAATTGAAACTTTGGACAAAAAGTTCAATTCAAAAAAGTTATGATAATAAGTTTTCAATTTTTGTTTTTTTTGTTTTGGTCTCTCTCTCTTTCTAATTAGTTTTTAATAAGCACAATATAAAAAAAAAAAAAAAAACTAATTATGATGCTTTAACCTGGAGGTTCAACTTCTCATAAACCATAATTGTACAGAATTTAAGTTAACAGTTTTTATTTACATATGATTTTCATACTTAAAATATGATGAAATTTAAAATACCTAATACGCTTTGTGATATAGATGGTAAACGAATCTACTAAAATAAGAATTGTGCGAAAAGTTAAAATATAAAAATCTCAGCATTTGAATGGAAGAAAAACAATTCTCAACTCTTAGATTTTAATTCGTGAGATGAGTATTTTGAAAAACTGTTTTACCTAAAAATTTTATTTTTATTTTGAACATAAAAGATACTAGAAATTTTGATCAAATAAAATAAAAAATCACTAAATCCACGGTTGCAAACTCTTGTTAAGCAATTATCTCATCATCCTTGCAAGCCCTAATTTTGACGTCTGCAATGTTGGTGCCCGCCTTGTGTACAATGTCACAGCATTCACTTCTTTCAACCTGAAAGATGGACGGAGGAGAAGGGGTTGCTTTAATTTCTGTCAGATAAGAAATAATTAATTCTTTATAAAAGGTAAAAGGTAAATAAATATCTGAATTCACAATTAAATTATATTTTTAGTAAGGTCACGTTTAAAAATCTAATCTTTAATAACGAGTCGATTAAAAAGTTAATTTTTAATAACTTTTGACTTTTTTTGCCAAAATTTTGTAGTTGAAAATTGTAGTATAATTGATAAAATAAATAATAATTTTTAATAACTTTTATCAATTTTTGAGTATTTGATAAAATTTTTGATAACTTTTAACCATTTTTTGTATGTTTAATAAAAATTTTAATAATTTTTTAGTTAAAAAAATTATTAAAACTAAGTAAAAAGGTGGTAAAAATTAGTACTTTCCTAATACTCAAAAACTAAAAGTTAGTTGTTTTATACTCAAAAATTTTCCACGAATCGCATCTTATCTTTTGCCCTTTTGTTTTTGTTGGCCAAAGTCAGTAGGTGATTTTTTTTTTTTTTTTTGGTACTTAATAAAAAAAATAATAATTTTTAATAATTTTTGAAATTCGAAATTTAAATAGAATTTTTTTAATAATCTTTAACAATTTTTTTTGTGTATTCAATAAAATAAGTAATAATTTTTTATGACTTTTAAGTATTCAGTAACACAAAAATAAATCTTTAATAACTTCTCACAACTCATCAACTTAGCAAAAATATCCACTCTTATTCTTTTACCAAATATAAAAAGTTCTTTTTATGCTAGTTATTGGCCTAAATTGGCCTTAAAAAAAGAAAAAGGCAGTAATTTCTGATGACTCTACCTCCTTTAGCTTCGTTGTCGAGGAGAAGACCTGAATTTTGGAGATGTGATCGGCCGAGCGATTGCTTTTCCACAGACAATTTGGGTACGCAAGAGGCGGTGCTCGAACGTAGGTGGTGACGATTTGATTCTCGTTTCCTATTAAGAACGGAGCAGAGGTGATCGTCTTCGTCTCGTTCATCTGATTTATGGATTCAAAGTAGAAAACAGTGGGAGTTTCGCAAGGCCACCTGGTGTTGAACATGAACATCGGCGGCCTCGAGCTCTTGGTCCACGGCCTGAACGTTTCGAGCGGCCTCTTCAGCAAACTGCGAGGGTGAATTCGCTCGTAGATATGAACGGAATAGCCCCAGGACACCGAGAAGGACCAGCTCCTTCGCTTGTCGTAGCAGATGGTTTGTTGGAGGAGACGAGATTGGTCGACGTTCGCAGCCTTCATTAGGTGGTTTGTGGATTGGAAACGGTCCATGGAGGGGAAGATTGGGTCCACGTAGTCCAAGTGGTGAAGGGAAAGTAGAGGAGCCTGTGGGTGGGATGAGAGAAAACCTGATATGTCTCCAAGTAAATCGATCTGCATGCACACCCAAACAACAAAAAACCCAATAACCTCTATTTGTTTGCTTAAATTTGAGAGAATTTAGGCCGTGTTTGAATGCTAACAAAAAAAAACAAAAACGAAGTTGGTGTAAAATTAGGATCTCATGAAATTTAATTGAAAAAAATAAAAAAAGGTTAATAAAAGTTGGGATATATATTTTTTTTTCATTTTATGGGTGGTTGACAACGAATTTGATATCACTTTATAACCCACTATCCAAACACACTTATATATTTTTTTTAATTAAAAAATATTTGGATAAATTCAGACAATTGAGTTTCAATCCAACGGTCTAAACAACTAATACTATGGAGCTAACAGTAATTTTGCTATGGAGCCTCTCCCTTCCAAATTTTTTTTTTAAAGTATTTTTTTGAAAAACAAACACTCCTGAATAAGCAAATTAAACTTCTCTCTATCAGTTTTATTTCATTGGTAGAAACTTAAGTAATTTTTTTAAATAAATAATTAAAAAATTACGTTATATTTAAAGGAGTAAGTACTTTTAAAATAATTAAAAAATTAAGTTATATATAGGGTCCGTTTGACAAGGCAAAAAATAATGAAAAACGGTGAAAAATGTTGTTTGGAAAATTTTTTGGTGTTTGGTATGTAGCTAGCAAATCACATTTTTCAGAGATAAATAATAAAATTTTTTAACTTTTGTGTTAATTTTTTAGAGAGAGAAACCATCAAAACGGTTTTTTGTTTCTGTCGAAACGGTTTTTGCACTTTTTAACTTTTATCTGCCAGGTTATTACGTCAGAATGGGTTGATATTTTCTGTCGAGACTGTATACAAAAGATAGATAAAGTAGGTGTCATTTGATAGTTTAGGAGTTCCGTTAACCTCCTAAAAAATTTTGACCTATTTGATTAACAGAATTCTAGTTATATAACTTTTTTTTTTTAAGATATTAAACTTTGTTTTAAGTTTGAAAAGATAATAAAATATAAAAATGTAAGAGAGAATTTCAGAGATTTTTATCAAATTTCGTCACGTGAAATGGACCAATAAAGGATATAATATATATTTCCAAAGGGGGCCAACACCTAAACCCCAAGAAGTTAGGTCGGTCCTGAATTTGAGCTAGCTAATTCTTTTTTGAGATTTAAACTATTTGTCATATGTACTAGCAAAATGTCTAATTTGTTGTGAGTTTTTATATTTAAATTATGATGGGTGAAAAATAAATATAAATAAATGTAATATAATATTTTGGGTGTGTTTGGAGTGATAAAAAGTGAAATAAAATGTGAATTCGCAATACCTACAGTGAAATAAAAAGTAAATAAGTTTTAAAGGTTTTTGGAGTTAATATGGATGCCAAACACATCCTTTATGTAAAAACATCTAATATTTAAACACTAAAAAAATATTTCAAATATTAAATCAATAGTGAAACGATCCACTATAAATTAAAAAGTAACAATGAGAAAAAACTAACGGATGTGTCTTACTGCAACAATCTTTTATATTTTTAGTGTAAAAAATAATATTCAATGCTCAGACATAGGAAAAAAAGAAAAAATAATAAAAACTCTAATAAAATAAAATAAAATAAAAGCACAACACATGTCAATCCTTTAAGGACCTGATTGGATGGTGCTAAAATTTTAGAGAGGGTAAGTTTTAGAGGAGGTATAAGATAAAAAGAGATATTAATTTGGGGGTATAAGATAAAAAGGGATATTAATTTTAGAGGGTTGGCCCATATTGATATGATGTTTTAGAGGGGGGATAACTTTTGACTTGGTTTGGATGTTTTATGAATAAGAGTGGGTGAATAATAGAAAAAGTAATCAAATGAGTTTTTTGCCATTGTGATGTCCCAAACTTTGTTACCGATTAAATTAAATACCAAATTACAAAACCAACTCTATTTAATTATTTTTGGACAATTTGAAGTTGTATTATTTATTTCATTGAAAAATTAATTTTTTATAAATTTATTTAAAGAACTTTTTTAAAATATGTACTTTTAAATGGTTGATTATTATACAATTTTTTTTAATTATATTTATTTTGACTTGTTGGCTTATCTATTATTTTTTTACTAGTATTATATTTATTTTGATCAAATTAACAATAATATTAATGAGGGCTAAAAACATCAAAAATAAGGGGTTTCATCCACTTTTAGTTGGCCTAAGGGTATCCAAAAATTATTCCCAATTGGGGAAAGCTAAGGGAGAGGGAAACCTAAGAGGGGGGAAGAGGAGGATAAAATTTGTCATCCATACAATGGTCTAAGTGTGGGATCCACACTTATGAAGGGGTAAAAGTTTTGGAGGAGGTTTTTAGATACATCCAATCGGGCCTAAATATTAAAAAACAAAAGGCAAAAAACTAAAAAGTGTGATACGAGTTGAAGTCCAACAATGATGAAATTTTTAATGTTACAATAAGATTTAATGTTTAAACGCTGAAAAAGAAAAAAGAATAAGAAAAAAATTCAAATACCTTAATAATAGAAAAATGATGCAATATATAGCACAAAAAATATATTCAAAAAGAAAATTATAAAATAAAAATAAATACACTAATAAAAGCCACGTGTCACTTACTCCTGACCACATCTCTCAAGGTTTAATACGTAGGTATTTAGATTTCAAGTTAAATTAGTTAAGGATCATAACTAGGTGAGTGTTTACTTAAATTGTGTTAAAAATCATATATGTAAATTAAATTTATATATATATATATATTATATTACCTGATGAATTCCTCTGTGTAGAGTAAGAGGAACACCAAACTCGTCGACGCAGAACTGTATAATGGTATCAGCCGATCTCACGTAAGGATACCTGGCGATGCACCCTTTCAAGTCTTTGACCATTGCTGCAACTAAAGGGTAACTGAGAGCAATTCCAGCCCCACCAAAGCCCTGATCGAAGGAGAATACCATATTCGACGCCACAGTCTCGGAGTAGTCCCCAATGTAGTAGTACTTCGTATGGTCATACTTTGCCAGAAGATCAACCCAATTGTCAACAAAGAGAACGGAGTCATCGAACCCCATCACGTACCACCTAAATCCTCCTCCTGTGTTATTTCCATCCCCCGATTGTTGGAATTTTCTGTTTATTTATTATACATTAATTAATTTCATTTTTACTAAAATGAGTTAAAATTATATTAAAGATACAATCGTATATGATCAGAGTCATTTTAATGCAATCTATATTACTTAGTTTACGTGCACCTAATATAAATATGAATAATGAGGTAAGATATTAATAAAGTTAAACAATTATTGTGAATCACTAATTGTTAAACTTAGTATAGAGCTTTTATTAGAAGGTAAAGTGGAAAAAAAAAAAAAAAAAAAGAAGTGACATAAACTATGTCAGGAAAACGTATTTGTAAAAGTGTCAATTCTAAAATAAAGGTACTTTTATGTCAAAAAATGGTATTCGTAAAATTATTTGAAAAAGAAAAGAATACAGGATAGCCTTGAAAGCTTTTTCATTAGAGAAATTTCTTTTGACCGAAAATTCAAAAAAATTGCTTTGTACAAGAAAAAGAAATAATAAGTGATCAAAAGTTGTAATAATTTAAATCGACTTGACTCAAAAAATTAGTTAAATTCATAACTTAGTTAGGCCAGTTTTGTGCTAATGAATTGTGATCTTTAGATTAAAATCCAATGTTTCATATTCAATCACATTATTTCAATTCAAAATAAACATGAATATAACTAGATTATTGAATTTAAAATTAAAAATCCCAATTGCAAGTCACGAAACTTATGTTAGCTCCTCCAAATTCAGCCAGTAAGATTAGGTTTTATCCAATATATATAGTTAGATACTCTCTTATTATAATAATAATTGGTAATTGTTTATAGTACTATTAATCTAATTCTAGCTTTTATTTTTAAAGATGTAATGATCACAAACCAAAGAAAGATCATGGGGTATGTTTTTCGCGTTGATTTATTCTGGTTGATGTTCCTCAGTTTACATACATAACATTTATTAGGCTTACACTGATTCCCTAAACGTCTCCCAAATCGCAAGCACCATGCGAATCATAATCGGCGCCACGTGTTTCGATTCTCTCTCTAACTTGGAGTAGTCATCTTGAACCCGGAACGGAGGGGAAGTCGAAGACGGCCACGGAAGGAACTCCGGGAGAGGAGCTCTGTCCAGGAAGAGGTACCCGATTGTGGAGTTTGGTCTCCACCATGCGTCGATGTAAGGTCTCCTGTACTTCCACGTGCCGACGCCGCTCACGAGGCCGAACACGAGGTGGCTGATGTTGGTGGGAGAATCAGGCTTTGTGG
>QLOD02000010.1:20086866-20107450 GCA_003260245.2 Sideroxylon spinosum | reverse complement strand
GGAGAGGGAGAGGGAGAGGGAGAGGGAGACCTAAGTGAAGTTGGAAAGAAACTATTAAACATGACCTTGCCTCTATGGATCTAAGGGACGACATGGTTCTAAACAGATTTGATTGGCATCGTCAAATTCATATAACCGACCCCACCTAGTAGAAAAAGGCTCGGTTTGGTTTAGTTTGGTTTGGTTTGGTTAACATTATCTCTTTCTGATAAAATCAATCATTAAAACTTAACATAAAATGTCAAACTAACCAAAATTGTAGGTATTTTTCTTATTTTATTTCTTTCCCTTTCATATATTCTTAGTTTTCTTTACAAAAATCTAAGAAACAAACATTTTTACTTATTTTTTAACTTATTTTTAGGTATTTTAGTAAAAATAAAAACTAACGAAAATATAAGAGATGATTGGATAAATTGGAAAAAACATACAAACTTTTAGTTATTTAAACATTTTATATTAACTTTTAATGATTGATTTTCTATATTAACAACATTTTAAAATAAATCAGATAAGTATAACTTTTAAATATCGAAGGTGTTGAATATAATTAGTGATGTAATTTATTAAAAAAAAAAATTAACGAGGGTCCATCCGGTAAAATAATTACTTGAAAATTTAATTTTGAAAAATTTTGAAATTCGGCCTGTTTTTTGCCTTCCGTTTGGCGTTCCGACCATATAGGTTGGGCGGCTTGGAGTTGAAGTCTCTCTTCCCGTCACTCTCATCCCGTCCGGCGTTGAGTATCAGAAAATGGTTTCTTCGGGTGTGTCGAGGCTTGTCAGCCTCGAAGGACATTTTCAGATTACGGGCTCACAGCTGAAGGTAGTGTATAATACAGATTATATATATATCCTTTTAAATATTGATGCATATCCAGGGGAGCATAGTGTCTTTGTTAGAATTTAATGGAATGAGTTGATATTTCTTAGAAACGTTTCAGTTGGTTTCTGGGTTCTCAGAAATACTTGATTAATTTGCTTCTTAATTGTTCAATTAAAGATTGCAATTTGTCCAAAAAAAAAAAAAAACATGGAGGAATTTGGAATTGGAATTCGAGGCCATCAATAGATAATTTTTGAATTCTGAATCCCAAATGCTACATGGGATTGATTATTTTGCATTGAATTTTCTGGAATTTACAACTTCGACAATCACTTGTTTATCTAATATCCTGGTTGCAACCAACAAGAGCATTGATTTTGTTTCGTATTGGGAGATGATTTTCTTGTATAGGTCCATGGTAATGGAAAATTGGGCATTGACCTGGTAAAGTTATCGCCCGATGTCTCTGAAGCTTTATCACGTGGAAGAGCAGTTGTTGCACTTGAATCCACCATAATATCACATGGTATGCTATGTTTAGCTGCTTTTTATGTCACTTGATTTAAATTATTTGTTTTTATTTTATTTTTTTTCGGTGGAAGTATTACTTTGGGAAAAATTAAAGTTTTCTTTTTGTTATTTATAACCCCAATTCTTACTAACTATTAAGTTGACAGTATTTTTTGCAAATTATTTGCAAGTGGTTTCTGATTTAACCAAATGATTTACATGATAATTTCTGGCAGCGAACTATGAAGATAAAACCATTTCAGTTGTCTCAGTAATATTTTCAATGAACTCCTTTTGTTTTTGGCATCATCCGAATGATGCTATTGTGTAATATGTATCTGGTTGTCGTGGAAAGTGAAATTCCATGTCCCGTTATCTTCTGGTGTTGAAAAGCCAATGTCATTGGTTGATTGGTGCAAGCATGGATGTCGACAACTCTCTTATGATATTTATCTCACTTGTGGGCTTTGCTCTTATCTGCAGGAATGCCCTATCCTCAAAATTTGGAAACAGCAAAGGAGGTGGAGGCAATTGTAAGGGATAATGGAGCTGTCCCTGCAACAATTGCCATCTTAGATGGTGTACCGTGTGTTGGTGTTTATCTTAGACCCACCCTTTTCAATTTTTACATGTTGTTCTTTCCCTGGGAGAAAGAAACAGGAACCAGCCCCAAACACACACAAAAAAATTGGGTCTATACATTTTTTCAATTTGTGTCCAATATAAAAGCTAGAAAGGAGGCACAGCATTGACCACCACCAGGACAGAACAGGAGATTTCTGACAAAATGGACTGCCTGATGTTTTTAACAACTGAGGCCATATCCAATGAAAATGTCACCTAAAGTTTAAAGGGCTAAGAACAACTGCGTTCCAGAATAATTAAATCCATATACGGAATTGAAGCCACAGGAATAGCTCCCCCCATGAAGGAATTCTCAAATTAACTAAGATTCTCCTATGAAAACTTCCCTTTCTAATTTCTGCAAAGATAGCAAAAGCGTTGTGAAACTCATCACCATTAGAAGCTCAAGTTCTAAGGAGCATAAACACCGACATGGTATACGAGTATGACACACCATGGACACATAATAATATTTAGAAAACATAAGATACAATATGGTGGAAACAGGTAACGAATCTATATACTTTTTAATGTAACATGTGTATGTATATATATTTTTTTCAAATCTTAGGAATGGTCTATAGCATAAAAAGTTTTCGAACTAAAAATTTACATGTACTGGTGATATTTTCTTGATCGTGGTATGCCATTTTTAAAATTTTGTCTTTTTTTGGGGGGGTGGTTTATAGCATAAAAATTCTGTAACCCTAAAAAAAATTTAAATGTACAAGGGGCATTTTTCCAAAACTAAGGTGGACCATGGGCCTCAAGCATAGCCCCTTTTGTCCCTTTTTAGAGCCTAGGGGCCATTGTGCTCAGTCTAATATATTAGATATTGATCAATGGCTTGGCTTTCACTCTTTTTTGTCACTGATGTGGTGGAACTTTTCATGATCTCTTATTATACTTAATCATATCCCAAGAGGTTGTGGATTGAAAGACTCAGAACAGTTGTTGGATGGGTTTGTGAATTATTTGCCCCACGTATATGAATCTATCCATTTTCTAATTGTTTTGTACCATTCTCAGTTCAGTTATGAGTATCTATCACTCAACTCTCTGATGTTGCAGTACTTATTGCAGGTTTAAGTGCTGAAGAACTGGAGAGGCTTGCGAGGCTGGGAACTAAAGCTCAGAAGACAGCTCGCAGGGACATTGCACATGTTGTGAGTAGAACTATAAAACAGTTAACCATGTTCATGTTGGATATACCAATGTGTCTCGGCCAATTTCTTGTTACTTTTACAGTGCTTATCTACATTTTTATTTTGATATGATCTAAGATATTTAGTTATCAGAAACTTGGCAAGTCTTTTATGTCACTCCCAAACACACGATTGACTTAGCACCGTGGTGCAGCATTATTATGGCTTAGAAAATAATATAGTATAATTCTGTGGGAAAATCAAATGACATTAACTCAAAAATGTATATACACCTTAGGTTCAGAGGAAACTTCTTAAAATAACTTATCTTTGTGTCAAATAAGAGTTAGACCAACTGTTTCTTGAAACTCTTGGATATGTCCATAACATAGCTATGGAGTGTATTTTTAAAAATCTTTATTGACTCTTGCTGGTCATTTTCAATTGCATCGCTGGAAAATTTCAAGTTTTAGGATACAGTTCCTTTTTAATAGGGAAAAAGAAAAAGCTTTATTAAAATCATATTTAATGGCATACATGTATCTAAAGTTCAAACGTTAATTCATAATATTGGTTTGCACTGTAAGGGAGGAATCATTATGATAATGTTTTAGGTATATACACACTTTGTATATAGATACATGGATGCAGATGGTGTCTATATTTGCCACATTTTCCCCAAGGGCTCACTTGTGTAGATCTTCATGTGTTGGTGTGTTAAAGTCCAGTTAAAGTCCATTAACAATTGCGCGACAAATGTAAACTGTGATAAACAATGGTTTGAACCAGGAGAGGAAGTACAGTAGGAGGAGAGGGGTCATTGTTATTATTGTGACCAACTATGTAATCTTATATATTGCCTGATTTTGAAGTATTCACCATGTAAATGGAACTATATTTTGCCATGTCTCTGCCCATTTAACAGACCTTTTTTGATTGCATTATGCTTCTCCAATGATTAAAGCTCCATTTGTTTCAATGTAAAATGTTTTTGGAGTAAATATTTTTACTCATATTTAAGGAAAATATTTTTCAAAAACATGAGTAAATGTGTTCTTTCCAAAACATTTTATATTGAAACAAAAAAAACCTGAGTAGTCAAACTTTACAGATCGATGGCTTTGATAACAACAAATGCATGAGGTGGAGGCATCTATATCTGAAGCAAATGCTTTTTTTCCCTGAACACCAAGCCTTCACGTAGTGTGAATCCTTTTCTAATGTGTCAGAGAGAGAGCTTCTCTGTCATCTATCTTGTATCAGTTTGTTTATTTCTTTATATAGGGCTGTGTGCCCTCTCATACCTTCTATCCATCTTATATAAGTTAGTTTACTTCTCTATGGTTTCTGATAAGAGAACTGACTGATGCTTGTTAAAGAACCATGCAGCTACTTTTGTGAATGCAATCTGTATAGCAGGTCTAGGTAGAGAAAAAGATTCTGAGATCAAAGACAATTGCATTTTTGCACTCAGTCTTAAGCTGAATGTGAGCCTAGGTGTTGTGAAAGTAAAATTTTGCAGTCTAAATACTTCACTTAGTGCAGGTGTTGCAGCAGAATCATTAGTTTTATCGACAATAGTCAGACTAAGTGTAGATCAAACTGTAATTTTCTTATATATATATATATATATATTCATTTATTTCTGTTTAAGGAAATGGATTGCGGGTGGTTAGATTGGTGCACCTATATTATACATTTATGAACCTTTTTCCTGACCAAACTCCATCACATTCTAGATCTTTGACCTAACTTGTCAAGAAACAAGGTTTGAATGAGAGGCTTGACACCCTTAGGGTTGTCCATGCATATATTTATACTTGTAGGAGATATCAAATACGGTTCAAGTTTCCTACTAATCACCTATTCAGAGTAGGATTCTCTAATAAGTCACCTTTATTGGCAACAAGTTTTATATTGAGATCCATTAGGATATCTATAGGTAAAGAGTCTATTGTACCTGTTTTAGACATTAGGTCTCGAACATACTTCCTATATCGGAGAGCAATTCTCTCGCTTGACCGAGCTACTTTAATTCCTAAAAAATACTCTAATGGACCCAAATCCTTAGTGTTGAACTTACTCTGAAGGAAGGATTTCAAATTAATGCCTTTTTTATCATCAACTATGATGACAATGTCATTCAAGTTTGGTAAGAATCATATGCTTTTATGAGTAGAATGGTGATAAAACATAGAATGGTCAACTCCACAATGAGTCGAATTGTATTCCATAACTATAATACTGAATCTGCCATCGAATTGAATTCCATAACTATAATACTGAATCTGCCAATGACGCCTGAGGAGAATGTTTCCTGCCATATAGGTGATTTCCTTATCTTGAATGCTAACTTATACTTCCCCTAAGTAACAAACCTAGAAGATTGCTCCATGTGGACTTTTTCTTTTTTCAAGATCATCATGTAGGAATGCATTGTTGATGTCAAGTCGATGAAGGGATCAGTGACAGAGAAATGAATGATGAACATATTAGTGATCTTCCTAACAAGGAAATAACAAAGATAACCAATTGCCAATTGCTATTGATATTGAATGGATTATTAGGAAAATAACAAAGACAAATCAGGTAGAAAGAAAAGTAATTATGCTTGATAATTGAAACTGAAAGACTTACAATGGTAATTCCAGCGTCTTCCCAGGTACAATCTTCAACTGCGTATCTTTCTGATTATCCATAAATTGCATTAATGACTCACAAATTATAAGAACGTAGTTTCTGAATAACTCATCGGTTGCTGTATTATTGAACTTATAAGTCAAAGAAACTTCCCATGGAACAGAAATATCATTGATTCGTTGATTGGGGATGATTTCGATCTTGGCTTTGTAAATTTTTTTCTTTTCGATCTTGGCTTTGTAAATTTTTTTCTTTCTTTTATTTATTTATTTATTTTTTTAGGTAGGTCTTTCATATTTAAATGCTGTCTTGTTAGTTGTTGAAGGTATTTTCACTTTTCAGTTGTATTGAGGAATTATAGAATTAGGCGCTAAGGTTTGCATATGAGGTTTAGTAAGCTTCTCTATTGCGCTTGTAAAAAGTGAAATTTGCTCTAAGGGTAAGGAACTTCTTATATCCATATATCAGCATATATGCGTACTCACTGCTTGTAATCATTTGGGTGAATTCTCAAGTATATAGGCACCTAGTGTTCTCATCTTTGTGCTGTTCTTCTCTTTTGCTTTGTTGAAGTTTTGAGTGAACAAAATATCATTTTTCTTACTGTTGATGATCTGTTATCTGTATCATCAGTCACGTCCTCACATATATGAACAACTAAATTTGTCTGTACCGAATATATTACAATTAAACTTCTGCTATTCAAAATTCCTTTACTAAAACTATAACCTCTTTCATGGTTCTGAATCCTTGCTACATGTGTTGATTTACACACTTTTTAGGTGGCTACTGGAGGGAATGGTGCAACTACTGTTTCTGCCACTATGATCTTTGCTTCTATGGTGATACCTTGAATCTCTGGGTTCTTTTGCTCCATTTGATATTTGAATTGTGTAATTTTATCCTTCAGCTTCAGATAGGTTACTAACCTTAAGGTGTTCAAATTTCTGCAGGTTGGCATCCCTGTATTTGTCACTGGGGGCATTGGTGGAGTGCATAGACATGGGCAGAGCAGTAAGAATGCCAATATGTATAATATAATCCAGAAATATTTTCTTAGCCATGTTGGATTCCACTTAGATTAGATATGATGGAGTAACCTAATTTTGATGATTGCAATCATAAAGTAACTTTTAATTGCTCCTCATTATGAAATTGAAGTTTTTGTTAAAATTGTAGTTGATCTATGTTAGAAAAGTTCGAATATTGTAATTAAGGATATTTGTATATTCTCACATATTGTAGTTTTCTTTTCCAGCTGTAATATTTGATTATAAATATAATGCAAGAGAGGAGAGAATGAATCTCTTCCAATCTCTTCCTTTTCAATCTCAACTTGGTATGGTACTAATCCAAGAACAACAAAAGAAAAGCCCCATAAACCCAGCCACTTGTTATTCCACATCTCTGCCGCCTCTTCCAGCCACCGACGTCGACCACCAACAGATTCATTAGCGTCTATAGGTACTTGGGCTGCAGCTATATGGCCCAAGCTTACTTCCTCATGCCCTCCACGGCATAACCATACTCCTCCAATACTGTCGGTCAATTGCATGAAGATCACATGGTGCCACTACCTTGGCAGGATCTTCCCACGGAACACTTCTCTCTTCGGACTACGGATAAGGTCCGAGGATTTCTCTAACGTATGTATCTTCATGCGGGATTATTGGGGATTCAGTGGATTGGTGGTTAGAATTAAGGGACCGTTAGGGCTTCCTCAACCAGTTTAGAGAGAAATTTATGGAGGAAATCTTTACCTTATAGGAGCGCGCAATTCAAGGCTGGACATCCACCCAACGGATACATTGCCTTGAATACCACCCAAAAGGATTCATGTCAGCCTATGTAAACCTTTCTCCTCTGGAGGGTTCAACATTTATCATATATACTCCACTACTACTAACAGCATACTCTCTCCCCCCCCCTCTCTCTCTCTTGTTCTAGACTATCTTAGTTCTCATCCCTCCACAGGACTGCAATGACCCCACCGTAGTCAACGATTGGCATAATTCCTGGAAGGCTAGACTCCCTCCGGTCTATACCCCTCACACACCATGTATATGGTTTTTGACATATCTTTAAGTCACTAGGTAATCATAGAGATTTGACTTCCAATAAGTCATAGCTCTCTAAGTTAAGCTCATTATGTTTCTTTCTTTTTATTTATTTTTAATGCAGCAATGGATATATCATCTGATCTTACAGAACTTGGAAGGACTCCTGTAGCAGTAATCTCTGCTGGTGTAAAATCAATATTAGATATTCCAAGAACCCTAGAGTATTTGGTATTTATTATTTTTTCTTTAATATCATGAGAAGGAAAATTGATTTACTCAATATAGGATCAAATTATAATTTCTTGCAATGGTGTAGGAAACTCAAGGAGTTTGCGTTGCTGCTTATAAGACTAATGAATTTCCAGCCTTTTTCACTGAAACAAGTGGCTGTAAGGTATAGGACATCCACTATCTCTCGCTTACGTTATTATACTTAAGAATTGTAATGGTATTCCTTACAAGAAGTTTACTTTTATTAATTATAGTCCTGAAACATGATGAATCTGGTGAACATAGTAACTGCTGTCTCCATGATTACACCACCAGACTCTTGGCTACCATCATAAAGCTATTCAAACAATGCAAAAATTTCATGAGTGATAAACCACTAGGTAGCTTAACTTTTGATGAATGAGCTCATGCTAGAAACTGTGACACGGGATGTTTGTCATTAAATATGAGTAAACCTCTCAATTGATGATTGATAAGTCATTATATGGGTTACATTGATCCTAAATTCCTCTCATAGGAAGAAGTGAAATGGTAGTCTTCTTTTCCCTTTTTATCTTTTCTGTAGTCGCTATACCTTTTAACATTTCGGAAGAAGTCAACTTGATGTTATTGTAGCGGAAAATTAGTTCTGAGTTATGACAGATGACAATGTTTCAATGCTGAAGTATGTTTCCCCACTTCCTTGCCCCTTGCTTTCTTGCCTCCTATTCTGGCCTACAAAAAGAGAAGGGGGGGGGGGTTTGTGTTGTTGGGAATAAACAAAGGCATGAGAGAAGAATAATGGTCTCTGCAATTAAGTATTTTACATTTTCATTTTTTCTGAAATGAGAGTGTTATATGTGGAAATATCTTGTAATTCAAACCACTTAATTCTGTTAATTCTTGGCTTAATTTCTGCTCCTATTTTTAATTTATGGTGTAAAAATTGCAGGCACCCCACCAGGTTGACACACCAGAAGAGTGTGCTCGACTAATAGGCAAGTGATAATCAACAGAATTCATCCTCTCTCTATTTATAAGATATAGTGTACTCCCTTCTAATTTTTTCATTGTAGATGCAAACTTGAAGCTCAACCTTGGAACTGGTATCTTGATAGCTGTCCCAATTCCAAAAGAACATTCTGCTTCAGGAACTTTAATAGAGTCTGCAATACAAAGAGCCCTGAAAGAAGCTAGGTGAAGATAGTTTATCAGTTATTGAATTTATGACGTGCCATCTCACTCCGTTTTGCATTTTCCATATATACCTTATTGCTTAAACAGTGGGAAAAACGCAGGGATAAGGGTATAGCAGGCAATGCCGAAACACCATTCTTGCTTGCCAGAGTAAATGAACTAACAGGAGGAGCCTCTTTGTCTTCAAGTATCCTTTTACCTGATGCTTCAAGAATACTGTTAGTTGAATATTGCACATTTTGGTGAATTAATAACCTATGTTGGAGACTGAATAGAATAATCTGCACTCATAAAAATAATGTCAATTCCTAAAACTCTCTAGTTTCTCATCAGTAAATTTTATTTTATTTTTTTCCTGTCAAGAATTTATTACCAAGAAAGAATGATACAATGGAGATCAAAACACAACCCTTAAGAGGGCACCAAACAACAGGGCCACGACCCTACCGTACCTGCCCGAAGATAAAGAGGCAATAGACCTAGCCTAGAAAAATGTCCTCACAGCCTCGGATGTGGAGAAGCTAGAATACAAGGACACATCTCAAGAAACTTTCAACCCAAGAAGAAAGTACAAAAGAAAGTCTCCTCTCACAGGCTGAGAGATTAGGTTGTACAAAATATTAAGGGGGCCTTTGGAGTGACAAAACGTTAGAAATTTTGATAAAAGTTGTAAGTTCGTAATTGATGCATTGAGATAAAAAGTGAATAATTTTTAGATATTTTTAGTGTTTTTCAATGAATTTTAGAGCTCCAAACAGAGTGCAAAGTAAGACCAAGGATCTTAGCCCACGTTGGCCTTTTTCTACTGGGAGACTCATTACGTTAAGCAGATCTACTAATTCTTTGATCTTAAACAAAAAATAGACCCTAGAAGTTAAAAAAGGGTATCTTGAGCAACTGCAATAATTGGGTTCATTGATATTCGTATTATAGAAGATGCTGTGAGGGATGCGGGGGAGTTGACATCGGTCATCGATGTCAGCCCCAAACATCACATTTGGGCCGTTGAATTTTAATTCAACGGTCTGGATTCGTTCACATATTTTTAATTTAAAAAACACTTCAATAAATCTTGAGTATCAGATTTTAATCTAACGATCTACAAACATGATATCACGGGTGATATCAACCTTCCCTTTTCTGCTATGAATAGTGCTTCCATTCCTTCTATGCAGAGGGTTGTGATCAACCCCCCGGGGGGGGGGGTGTTGGGGTGCATTTTCCCAAGTATAATGGGACTTGTTAGTAAAAGTATACACGGGCAGATTAGTAAATAGCTATATAAAATATGGGAAAAATTTTCAGCTGCCCCCACTCCACACTATGAGGGTCTGCCCTTGTTCGTATAAGAGGTTAGTAGATATTTTTTTGCTTGCCATTTTAGGTCATGACTTGTTTTCAAAAATCAACCTTTGTTTTAGTCTTTAGCAGGGCAATTTACAGTATTTACATTTACACAACAATACAGTTCATGATTTGACATCTATATAAATGTCAAATCATGAGCTAACTTTTTATACAAATATATAAAAGTTATTCAAGTTTTTTTTATAAGTTTAAAACTGAATTTACACAACAATACAGCTCATGATTTGACATCTATATAAATGTCAAATCATGAGTTAACTTTTTATACAAATATATAAAAGTTATTCAAGTTTTTTTTATAAGTTTAAAACTGAAATATTTATACTTCAAATTATATTTTAATGCCTTTAGGCACGAGCAATTACTAGTCATATATATTGCACAGTCCATTGGATTGGAGTCATCACAGTCCATTGGATTGGAGTCATCAGCAACTGTAGCTTGCTTCATTGAATAAATTTTCTTAAAGAATCCTCAGATATTGCTCTTGTGAAAAACAATGCGCTTCTTGGCGCTAAGATTGCTGTTGCTTTTGCTCGAATGTGCAGACGTGTTCATGAAGGTAAGTTTTTGTTTTTTTTTTTTTTTTTAGTTAATTTGTTAATAATTTGCAAGAGCATGTTCTCTACTGATTGCCTGAAAAAGGAAGTCTTTATGCACTGATGGTACTTGAGATGTTTAGGCCTTGTTTGGATTTAAATATTTGTTAAGAGAGAAGGGAAAGGGAAAGGGAAACAGATGGAAATTCAAAATTATACCTAACGTTTCGTTTGTGAAGGAAAATTGAGAGGAAAAAGTATGATATTTGAGAAATTTATAAATAATTAAATTATAAAATTAATTTGTTGATAAATGCCTTTTATTTTTTAATCTACCCAAATAAAGTCATGCATTTGAGATTTAAAATTAATTTTTTCTTTTCCTTTCCATTTTCCCTACCCTTTTCTATTCCCTCCTCAAATCCCCGATCCAAAGACACACTCGGTTTGGAGAGGGGCGTAGTACCACTAGAATGAACCCCCTCTTGGTATTTGTCTACACCATACTTCAATTAACCTACTTTGATGCATCCTTTTTTTTATTTTAGTGTGGTAAACTTTGTCACATTTTATGTTTAGAGTGATGTTTCGTTGTTTAAATAATATAAAGTCCCAAGCACTTGCACAGCAGATTTTGTAAAGGGGATTTGAATTAATTGAGAAATCGTAATCAAGATATTACTAGTGAAGGGCGTGGTTTAGGTACTCACACAAGTCAATTTTAATCTCTCCTCATATTAGGCAGAGAGCAAAAACGTGAAGGGCATCATGACAGTGATAAATTGTATTGATCGATTGTACTAAAAATTATGAGTATTGTTAGTCTGATTTTTTTTTTCTTTTTTTTTTTTTTTTTAACACTTGAAGCACCCCTAAACCCTCCTCCCCAAAAAAAATAAAATAAAATAAAAAATAAAATAAGGGGCACACTTCACAAATTCAACCCTAGTAACTTTGTCTACGGTAGGTATCGAACTCTCAACCTAAATGGGAAGTTGGTACATGAACGACTAGGCCAAGAAAAAGTGAGAGCCTAACATTTAATCCGATATCAGCTTGGTGATGGGAATAGATATATCCTTTTTTACAATTAGGTAAATGTGTTTGGACCGTTAAATTTTAATCCAACGATTTACAGCTCCGCTATCACCGAGTTAACAGCTCGACTATGTCAGTCTCCCGGTCCAAGGCCAAGAGGCCTTGGCCTTGCTCATGAATATTCCTTTTGCCTCTTTTTTTTTTTTTTTTTTTTTTGTGGGTTAATCTTGCCTAGACTTTATTACCCCTTTTATTTTCTTTGGTTTCATTTCTTGCAGGTAATGTCAATTCAAAACTGTAGTCGAGGAATGTTAACATGACAATTTTTCGCAATTAGTTTGACTTGTATGTGTAATTGTATAATTTGTAATTTGTTAATTCTGTCCGAATTAACTGTGACATTTATTTTGGTTATGCATCCTTGTGAATGTGAAGTTAGGTTGGACCTCAATTAAGTTAAAATTTAGAAGAGGCGGAGAAAGATTTTTTTTTTTTTTTTTTTCTGAGATAAATTACACCTACTACTTTCAACACTTACCTCCCTTATTTAAAATGTTGTTAGCATTGATCTTATTCTATTAAATTAATTGCTAAAACTTAAAAGAAAAATATTGAAATAACTAAAATTTTATTGCATTTTCTATTTCACCCTCCTTATTTCATGTTTTTTGGTTAAGTCATATATATATCTTACCATTTTTCTTGTTTTTGGATATTATTATAAAGAAAATTGACAAAAAAAAGTGAAAGATGCGTAAAATAAAAAAAGTATTTAAAATTTTGATTACTTTGATATTTTCTTATTAAGTTTTAATAGTTAATTTACAAAAGATCTGTTAACAACATTTCAAAATAAAACTTGAGGGTTGGCACGTGCAGTTATTTAAATGTTTATTGAAAAGTAGGTATAATTTATTTTTTGGTTCTTTTTTTCTTTTTTTTTTTTTTTTTTTTGAGGGGGAGGGGTTGGGTTTGATGAAATTTATGATCTTAATTGCTTATTTCTTTGTCTTTAACTCTTCAGACAAAGGATGGTTAAAAATACTTTCATTTTGAAGGCTTAAAGGTCATATATTTAAGGTTAAAACAAAGAAATATAAAAACTCAAATGATTATCGAGGAAAATGCTACAAATGAATTGGCTAAGCTCAAGAATGATTAAAGATGACATGTCATACAATCAGTCATGAATCGCATACATCCCATCCCAATACATGCTAGGAATGAATATGAACATTATCGACATTTCAATGAACAACCAATTCATTCAAAATTGAAGCCATCGATAATAAATATATGCAGTCACTCCAAAAATGAATTGTTCAAACACTCTTCAAGGTTTAAACGAAGTCTCCACCATTTACTCATAATATAGTTCACATGGTTGTTCTCAAAACATGAGCACAAATTATCCTTATGCATCAACACCTCACATACTAATCCAAAGAACGCATGCTGGTTCTTCTCAAAACATGAGCACAAATCATCCTTATGCATCAAGACCTTATGACATACTAATGCAAAGAACACATGCTAATTTCAAGAAAAAATCAAAAAGTATTAAAGTTAAAATTGATTTTTTTTTTATCCCCCAAAATCTCAAGCATTATGCCAACTAAAATAGGAATTAACATGCATTCAACGCAATTCTACCTATTCCCCAACGAAGTAATGCAATGTCCTTAGTCCATATCAAACAAATATCTACACAATAAATAAAAAAGGATAAGAGTAACTAAGGCTTAATTTTTTTGGAGGGGGGACTAACTTTTTTTTTTTTTTAATTAGTTGGCTACTAACTTTATGTTAATTGATTTTTTTTACTCTTTATAGTTTAAAAGGAGTCTAAAATTTAAGAAAATAAATTTGATCATTTCAAAAAAATATCAAAAAACTAAGTAGTCAAAAGATAAAAAGTTAATTAGACTTTTCAAATGGAGTCCAAAGTTATTTACCTTGTAGACCGAAGTATAAAACTAATAATTGGACCTCCACCACTAAATAGAGAGAAACTTTATAGGCTAAATCATCATTAATCCGATAACATAGTTATCATAAGTGGTGAGAATGATCCATTGGAATAGACTCAACATTCAACTAACATAACATGAGATAGCAAAGAAATTTCAAACAATTTGTATAATGTCTTCAAAGCCCAATAATCCACCAAAACAAACATAACAAGTTTTTAATATTTTGTCATATCGGGCGATTTCACCTTATCTGATAGTGTTGTGAAATGATGAGTTACGTTCCTCTATGAAATAGGGGATTTGTGGGCCCATAATCTTGGCATAATAAGATTAGGATTAGAGTCCAAATGGTAATGTTTTGAAATAGTTTTAAGCCTTAAGTATATAAAGTAGAATCGCAGTTTACATAAAGAGTATAATAAAAAAAACTCAAAAAAATAGTTTTATTTTGAAAATTGTATTTCCTGAAGGTGTCTGAAAGGCCCTTTACTGGCTATAGCTAGCCATACAATTTCTAAGAGTTCAATCTAAGGTTTCATCTATGAAAAGAGAATGTGTTGGACACCTTATTCATATATAAAAATAAAATAAAATAAAACCAAGGGGAAGATTTGTTGTTGTGGCTTGTAATTTTTTTTTGGGCCCGAAATTATTACCTGATCCGAAAGTCTTGTGGTGCACCAACATGGATATTTTTTTGGAGGTCTGTGATGGTTGTGGAATCTCTTTCTTTTTATTATAGTGAAATTTTTCTTGTGTATTGTTCGTGGATGTAGACTTTAAAGTCAAACCACGTAAATCTTGCTGTCTATTTTTCTCTTTTCTTTCCTATACTTTGTTTTGTGCGTTGTGTGATCCAAGATTATGTGCTTGGTTTTCTAACAAGCTTGATTTTGTTTTTGTAGATATGACATGTTGTTAATGTTTATGTTTTGTTTTTGATATTCAAAGACAAACTAATCACCAATTTAAATAAATAAACTATTATGGAAATAGATTGAAGAAGTCCTAAACATTTTATTTTTTGGGTGATAAAACATCTCAGAACTTGGATTAGTATGCACAAATGAGGAATTAGAATAATGCATTTAGTTGATGCATGAGTGTGACTATTTTTAATATTCATACGTGTTACAAATACAGTCTTTTTACGTTTCTAAAATATTGTAGTTTTTTTTTCCTTGTTGAAACATTGTTATTCTAATTGAAATAATATTTTATTAATCTTGGAATTTTAATATATTTTTTAGTTTATATCAATTGTTAAGAAGTCAAAAATATTTAAAATTGTAGAGTTTTTGTCGATTTAGCTATAAACTTTATTAGAAATATAGGCTAATAGTCTTCCAAGAAGCATGGATTATTCATTGCTTATGGCAAAACAGGACTTAGTTCCATTAGTTTAATTGACTTCTACCCGTGACCTTGATGGTATAATATTTCAATAAATGTGAATATTGAAGAATGTATTTGTTCATTTCAAATTGATTATCTTAAAATATATATATATACTCTTCATGGTTGTGCTTTCTTGAATGTTTCTTCCCTTACTTTTGGGAATGGGAGAGACTAGTTCGAATTTTTGTAATTGATGAAATTGAGTTTATGGGGCTGTGACTACCAACATTCAACATTTTTTAACTGCAAGTTCCTGTATAATATACTAACGAATAACTTGTGTCCATGGTATTTCCCAAATAAAATTAAATATGCATGCATTTGAAAGTGAAAAATATTAACACATTTTCCTTTTCAAAAAATCCAAAATAAATTCTTTTTTCATTATATTTTTCCCTTCCAAAGAACTAAAACACAATTTTGTTTCAAAGACTAAGTAGGAGTTTGAGGGAAATTAAAAATAATAAAATTGTATTTGACTCAAAAATTTGTAAAAATAAAAAATAAAATGGTGAATATGGAGAGTTTTACACAAAATTTAGTAATAATTTTTGATTAATTTTATAAAAATAAATTAATTAAAAATATTTTATTAATCATGTACTGTGCTTTATAAAAAAAAAAGTCAACCTTACCGAATTAAAATTAAAATTAAAATTAAAATTTAGAAAAAAAAATCACATCTCCAAGAAGAATTTTATTCAAATATTTATAAAAATAATTTAAAAAAAGAGAGTAGAATGATGAATATAGAGAGTGCACATAGGATTTTATAATAAATTTTTAATTAGTTTTATAAAAAATACTCAAATAAAATAAATATTATTATTAATCGTATGTGATTTATAAAGTAAAACAAATATAGTAAATATGACTAATTTAAATTTAAAATTAGAATTTAGAAAAATAACTATTTCCAAGCCTAATTAATATTCGATATTTTTTGTACTTTGAAATTTTAAAAATAATAAGAGTTGTTATAAAGAAATAATGTAATTATCATTTAAGCTTTTTTTATTTGTATTTTTACTTTAACTCCATTTTTATCTGTATTTTTTATTTAATTACTAATGTAATTAAAATGTATAAATTTAACAATCATTTTAAATTTTTCAGCAAGTGAATCCCTTTTGGAACTCATGAATAAGTGAATTTCTTTTCAGAATTCAAAAAAGTGGGTCCCTTTTAAAAACCAATGAGTTTTTTACATTTACTATTTACTAAAATCGTATACCACAATTATAGTACCTTTATAGACAAAAAAAAAAAAAGGTGAAATTATTGTGTTTTAACGATGTAGGATAAATATACATTGTAAATGTAAAAGATTTCAATCATTTGTTGAACAATAAAACTCAATTTCAGCAATTAGATCTTAGTTTGTGAAAGAGATATTTTCAAAAATCGTCATATTTTATTATACAAAAATATATAGCTAAATTTTAGTTATATATGATTAATTATGAAAATTGTTTCGTTTTAAACATTACTTATCTCTGTCTTATATACTTGAACCTTAAACATTGCCTCAACAGCATCCCTTGCAACATTGGTGGTCTTATTATTTTGTATTTGATTTTTACATGCCACGAAATATTTAAAAAAAAAAAAAAAAGTGTGTCGATAGGGAGACACATATATATGATGATTTAAAAAAATACTTAAAAGTAAAATGAGAAACAAGTTTGAGGCATATTATATACTAACTAGTGAATTCCTGTACAAATTACAGACTATCTACTTCGTTAGCATCTCTTTTCTTTTTATGCTACGCATATAACTGTCACATCAATTAATTTTCTTTATTATATAGATTTGATTCAAAATTTAAAAAAGATGGTAACAATGATATAGTAAAAATTGATGATTGGGACAAACGTCATATCAAGAGATGTGTTTTATTGTATAAATTTTGAGAGCTGAAATTGGATGAGATATGGGCCTACTTATGAATTGATTTTAGGATAGATTTCAAGCAATTATGTGTTATGTTTTGAAATATTTTCGAGTTGAAATCTAAATAGATTTTTGATGTGAATTTTTGTGACGTATTTGAATTAGTGGGGTTATGTTTTCCTAAATAAAGTATACGAGCAATGTTGAGCTTCTTTATATAGATAACTATTTCTTCGTGTAACATCTAAATTTATTGTTTACATTAATTGATAACACAATACTACTGTAGTTAAGTACATAAAAAGCAAGAAAACCATCTTTAGATCCCACCAATTGAGAGTTTTGAATCTTGAAGTAACATCACATTGTTTGTCTTACATGGGTATAAGGCGATAAACCAATGCTTCAATTTTTAAGAAATTGTGACTTTTCTAAGTGCGATGGTGCAGCTCGTGTTCAAAAAAAGCAAATAAATTGACATGAAGATCCATCAATTGCGAGCCCAAGAAGTTGAAATGACAACATGAAGAAAGGTTGCGGGGCACAGATGACCATAAAACCTATTAAAATTTTTTATAGAAACTTCGTGCTTCATAAATTGGAGTGACAATACAAAGGTCAGTCAAGTGCTCCCAATAAATAAATAAATAAATCAAACTTAAGTTCCATCAAATGTAAGCTCTAGACATCAAAATGACAACACAAAGTTGTTTTAGGTGACAATAATACATAAATATGGATGAGTTCCAACGATATAATATGAACAAGATAAGCTCAAGAAAAAAGCATTCAAAAACAAGTTTCAAAACATGATTAATAGATGATTGTAATTCTTGAAATGATAATAGATTAATAATGTTCTAAGTGTCGAGAAATATAATAGCAAAAGGATGGCAACACAGAGGTAATATATATATACTAGGGGTGTCTCATGCCTAAAGGCATGCCTGATGTGAGACCCACAGCCTAGCCTTGTCTCTTCTCTCTCTATCATAGGGGACCCATAACCCCCTCCCCCTCTTTTTTCTCTGTCAGCTAGGACAAATGTCCCATCAATTGACTTATTTTGTAATATAAATTTTTTAATGTGATGAAATTTTTAAAAGGAATATTTTTTTGAGGAATTAGATGATATTCTTACATTAATTTAGGAAGAACATATAAAATTTTCACATGATGTAATGTTTTTTAGAAGGAATAATTTTCATATGCAAGGTTAACATGAACTTACAATAAATTTTTCGCACAATGATTTTTTTTTTTTTTCCCTTGTGATGACATTTTTAGTTGGAATATTTTTTTTTAAAGAATTATATGAAATTTTTATATAAATTTACGAGGGACAGAGAAAATTTTCACATGATGAAATATTTTTTTAGAAAGGACAACTTCTGGATAGAGATAATTTTTGCATCAACTTAGAATAAATTTTAGGGCCGTATAAATTTTAAAATTTTAGAAAAAGGAAGTCATTTTCAGTTTAGAGTTCTAAAAATCATTGGAAGTCATTCGTATTTTATCTCATTGCACAAATTATAAACTTACAATTTTTATAAAATTTTATAATTTTTTGTCACTCCAAACACCTGCAAAAATAACTCTATTCCGTAACTATGAATAACTATTTCAGTTGGATAAGAGTAACTTCAATGACCTTACTGAAGACGAAATCATTATTATTATTTTGAAGTTGACAAAATCATTGTTAATAAAGACGACTTTAAATAGTTTTTTTATTTTTTTTTAGAATAACGACTGTGATTCGTTTGATATTGTTAATTAGGTGTCTTTAGCGTTCTGAAAGTTAGGAAACTTTTCTAAAAACTTCTAACATTTTCTAATACATTTTGTGCTTGTTGTAATTCGTAAAATTTCTATAAATTTATATATTTACATATTCCAATAAATTTTTATAAACTCTAATAATTTTTTTACAAAATCCAATAACATTCTACTAACCCATTGACTTTTTTACAAATCTCAAAAGCCTTTTAACCATTTTCAATGAATTCTGATATTAAATTACTCAAGTAGACACAAAAATAAAAAGTTTTACTATTTATTTATGAAAAATATAACTTGGTGATTGCATGCAAAATACCAAAAAAATTATCAAATCATATTTTTGGCCCTTTTTATTGTTTTTCGACACTCCGATTGCCCCCTATTATAATTGAATGCGAATTGAATAATTGAAAATAATTTTTTTTATAATTCCATTATTACAAACGAAGTCCTCAAAATTGATGAATTTTGAAAATGTTTTTACAAAGAAGCTTATATATGAATATTTTTACTCTGCTTGGAATAATAGATTTGATGAGATATAATTTCATTAAATAAGAATTATCATCACTTCTTACATTTGGATTAAAAAAAATTTATAAGTTGAATTTGGTTTTATTTCATAACTTAAATTTTGAAATTTCTATGCATTTGAAATCAAATTCAAAATAATAGAATTTGATGATATATCATTACTTTATTAAACTAAATAATTGAATAACAAATTTATCTTTATATATCATATTTTATCTTTTTTACTAATATAGTCAACTTTAGTATTTTTTGTAAATTAATTTAATTTAATTATTAAATTTAAAAATATATTTCAAACATATCATTTTATATATAAAATCAAATCTAATAAATTGTACAGAATAATCTTTTCCAACAAAATGTTTATAAAACTGAATATGAAAAACTCGTTCGACAAATTTATCTTCAGTTTTCAATTTTTTTAAAAAAAAAATTAAAATTATTGCTAAAAATTATGAAAATATAAAAAAATATTTTCTCAAATTTTTATTTTTTTCTCTTACAACTATTATCAATTACAACCATCACCCATCATCAACTACCACCATCTATTGGCAACCATCTACATCTGACTATTATCATTACCTTCGACTACTGCCACCCCAACTCTTACCCACATCAGTTACCACTAACAATCGCCATTCCTTACTAACCTTTGATTATCACAAATTGTTGCCCGCCTACTACCTCCCATTGGTGGTTGCTACCACTTCAGGTCACTGTTGGCTATCACCCATCTCCAACACCATCACCTCTGACTATTGTTGGTCGTCACCTACCTTCGACATCACTGATTGTTGTTGATTATCATCTTCTTTTAACTAATGTTGGTTAGTTACTAC
>QLOD02000010.1:20065213-20086766 GCA_003260245.2 Sideroxylon spinosum | reverse complement strand
TGGTCGTCACCTACCTTCGACATCACTGATTGTTGTTGATTATCATCTTCTTTTAACTAATGTTGGTTAGTTACTACTAAATTTTGGTCATCATTGTTAATCTTTTTTTTAAATAATATAACCATCAACTAACAACTATCAATGTCATATGCGTTTAAAATTCTTTTATTATAAAAATAAAGAATAAAAATTAAACACAAAAATTAAATATAAAAACTAAAAATGACAATTTCATGAAATGGGCTCAAATGTTGAATGAATTGGAAAAAATAACTCTGGCGCATTCACTGGGGGGAAAGCCTCGACTCCCAATTCAGGATTGTTTTATTTTAATTTTAATGATTCACGCACGACTCCTTTTCTCACGTGGCGTCGAGGCACTTCTGCAGGGGTGGGGGAGAGAGAGAGGAGAGAATGAGAATGGATTACTCTGTCAATTAATGAGAAGAGAAAAGGAGAAGAAAAAAGTAACTGACTTGCCTAACCCAATTGAAAAAATAAAAATAAAAAAGAAGGGTCATTTCTAGAGAGAGAAACGAAGTCACGAATTTTTTGCTCCTCTCGCACGCCATTTTGAAGTTAAATTCGCTTTTTCTAGAGAGAGAAAGTTACAGTTTTTGTTTTTCTCACCTCTTTGTCTCTCCGGAGGAAACTGTTGTTAGAAAGCGAGGGGGGGAGAGAGAGAGAGAGAATCTCTTCTGGGTGACTTGACCCAGATCAGGGGAGGGGGGGTTTGATTTCGCATGATGATTCTGAGGTTTTTCTTTCAAAACCCTAGTGTTTGAAGGAAAATGGAGTTCGTGGGCAGGCAAGTGAGGCAAGAGGTCGAAGGGTTTGGGTTTTTCTCGGGAGTCGTGAACTCGTACGACCCGTCGACCGGGTTGTTCGAAATCGTGTACGAAAACGGCGATTCCGAGGAGCTGGAATTTTCCGAAACTGCTTCGCTCTTGGAGGGAATGGGCGATCAGTCTGGTGCTGATGAGCTCATGAAGCAGCAGCAGCAGCCTACGAGGGTCGGCAGGAAGCCCAAGAAACGGCGTCGTCTTGAAATTGGCGATTCAGGTAATAATACTTCTGCTTATTTAACGGGTGATGGTTGTTTGAAGGAGAGTGGTGACGATTGTGGGAATCAAGAAGGGTTTTTTCAGGAAGGTGGGGGTTTGAAAGAAAATGTTTCTGTAAATGGGAGTTTAAAAAAGAGTAGTGATGATGGATGTAATGGGATTACTAGGTCAAATAATGGGTTGAATTTGAATGACGTATTGGATTTGAATGTTGGGTTGAATCTGAATGATGGGCTTAATTTAAATGAGGGGTTTAATTTAAATGTTAATTGTGAAGAGCATTTGAAGAAGAAAAGTGCATGTATTGATCTTAATTTGGATGCGAATGGTGAATTGGAAGAGGACTTAAAAAGGTGTGATTCGGGGGGTTGCATTGTAGGAACCCAGAAGAAAGAACTCTGTTTTGATTTGAATTTGGGCTTAGATGAGGAAATCAAGAATTCGGATGGGCAGTTCGTAGAGAACTCTTCATTTTATGTAGTTGAAGATACCCAGAAGCAGGAAACAGGAGGAGGAAGAGGTGTTGAGGTAGTTCAAATGGAAGGTGATAAAAAAGGTGGAGAGGAAGCCTGTTGTGAAATTAATGGAGGAACTCAAATGGGTGATATTTGTAGTTATGCTGAAAATGAAGTGGGTGATTCATCTGTGGGGTTGGTACAAGAACTTCAAAAGTGTGGTGGTGGAGGGTTGAAAGCAGGTGATACTCTTGGAGCTGTGAATGCTAATGAGTTTAGCACTCCCGAAGTTAAACTAAAGGAAGGGCTTGTTGGCACTGGCACTGCGACGCTGCTAGATCATGGTTATCAAGGGAATTCTGGTAGTACAAACAAAGAAAGAAACAGAAGAAAGAGAAGAAAACTTACAGATAATGTTAATTCTGATACTGAAACACTGTTGAGGAGGAGTAGTCGTAGAATAGCAGCAGCAGATTCAAGTTTAGGGTTAGCGGAAGAAGTTCGAAAGGAAGATATTGTTAGTGGAGGGTTGAAAGGAGGTGAAATGCATGGAGCTATGGGTGCCAAGGATTTTATGCATTCTGGAGTTCAACTGGAGGAAGTACTTCCTGATGCTGGCAGCTCACTATACCATGTTTATGAAGGCAATTCTGGAAGCACATGCAAAGAAGGGAACAGAAGAAAGAGAAGGAAACTCTCTGATAACCTTAATTCTCCAACAGAAACAGTATTGAGGAGGAGCAGTCGAAGACTGGCAGGCACACTTTCTGCTCAAAATCATGTTTCAAGTGGAGCAACTTTGCTTGCAGATAATGAGGCCCAGTCATCAGCTGCAGTTAGTGCTGTGTTGGAGGAAAAACCTTCAGTGTTGGGCTGTGTAGAATCTGAAGAATATAGTGGTCTTCCTTCAAAGCTGCAGTTACCCCCTTCTTCAGAAAACTTGAATCTAGATGGCATTCCCGTGCTTGATCTTTTCTCTGTTTACGCTTGTTTGAGATCATTTAGTACATTATTATTTTTGAGTCCCTTTGAGTTGTCGGATTTTGTAGCAGCCCTAAAATCTGAAGTGCCTACCTTGTTATTTGATTGCATTCATGTTTCTCTTTTGCGAACTCTGAGAAAGCATTTGGAATTTCTCTCAAATGAAAATTCCCTATCTGCTTCTAATTGCCTCAGGTACTCTATGCTTGCATTATCTCTGTTGGGTTGTCTATTTGGCTGTTTGAAACATCTCATTTTTGTGCTTGTTTCCTTGAAATGTTCAAATGTAGGAATCTCAGTTGGGATTTGCTGGACTTGATCACATGGCCGATCTATTTGGTTGAGTACCTGCTTATGCATGGTTCCAAATTGAAACCTGGTTTTGATCTTTGCAAATTGAAGCTATTTGAGAGTGACTACTACAAGCAACCTGCACTGGTAAAGATTGAGATACTTCGATGTCTCTGTGATGATGTCATTGAAGTGGAGGCCATAAGGTCAGAGGTCAATAGAAGAACGCTGGCAGCTGAGCTGAATATGGATACTGATCGGACTATGAAGACTGAGACTTCTAAGAGAAGGAGGACTTTGATGGATGTTTCTGGTGGTTCTTGCTTGACTGAGGAGGTTGTTGATGAAACCACAGACTGGAATAGCGATGAATGCTGCCTCTGCAAGATGGATGGGAGCTTAATATGTTGTGATGGTTGCCCTGCGGCATATCATTTTAGGTGTGTAGGAATTACTAGTAGTCTCTTGCCAGAGGGTGATTGGTTTTGTCCCGAGTGTGTGATAGACAAAGATAAGCCCTGGCTGAAGCTGGGAAAGTCGCTACGTGGGGCGGAGCTGTTGGGTGTTGATCCTTATGGACGGCTATATTATAGCAGCTGTGGCTACCTGTTGGTGTAAGTTTTCCTTTTCAAAATGTCTAAGAGAATATATCTGTTCATTTATGGTAACTAGGCCCATCATGCGTAAAAGAATTGGAGAGTTGGCAGTAGTTGATTGATGGAACATTTCTTACACCCTGACCGTTCTTCATTTGATGATGTGGTATTTTCATTACTTAGTTATTATTATTTTGAATAGTAATCATATGTCTGGTAAGAATTGATGTAGAACTGTATGATAATGGGATACATTATTGCACTTAATGATGAATTGGATGAAAAAGAAAATTGTCATCGTTATTTTTTTTTTTGGTGACTAGTTTCGTTTTGTGTCAATTTCATCATTCACTTGTCTGGATTCTCTTACTATGGTAACTTATGGTACCATATAATCTCTCTTACATTTGCACCTAAATAACTAGTGCATATGTCAAGATTGTTTGCGAGAGCATAAGTATAAACTTGGCAAATATTAGGTGAACCTTCTCATCTACTAAACCAACAGTGAGCTTGCCACCCTCTGAAGTGATTTTTTGGAGGCGATTTACTAAATTTGTGATCCAAAGTTCATTGGAAGAGACAGTGTCTATATAATTATAAATTATTAATAGCATTCCAGCTAGTTTGTTGATTTATTTATGCATGCTGCCCAATGCTTGTGCACCACAGTTACGGAACCTATGGTTTTATTTTAATTTTTTCCTGATGAGGAAGGTTGAATTAGTGCCAATATTATATTGTGGGCAATGAGGGGTTCGTGCATGAAATTGGGTATTCTATGGTTTTACTAAATTTCCTCACTTAAAAGAAAGCCATTTCTGTAGCTGCCACAAGAATCAGAAAAATATAGGATGGCTTATCGAGAACAGTGGCAGAGACCCAAAATATAGAAAAGATCAGGTTATTACCCCGTAAAATTGTCAAAATGCATATCATGCATTTCGAGTCGTAATAGTTGGTGTGTGCTTCAAGATTTCCTTATAATTTTTTTATCTAAATTGGAGAGTTTTCTTGAGTTCTTTGAGGATTTCATGTGTTTACAATTTATATATGGCATTAAACATCATTGTTTAGCCTGCTTGACAAATAAGCAAAACTTCACTATCGTCTGGTATAGATGTTGGATTTTGCTTTACCCTATGAAGTTTGGAGGTGAACTCTTCTTATGTGCATTGCAGGCTGTGTTTTAAGGCCATCAAATTCAGATGGCGGATAGTAAGTCGATGGGTGTATATGGCTGTTGAACAAAATGGGCTTTTCCATGTAATTTTTCTATAAGTTGGTCAGGCCCTTGGACATGGTTCTTTCAAGCTAGCTGGAGTATCCACTTTCACACTAAATCTTGCCCCTTCTTGGTTCTCATTTTTTACTAGGCATGATCCCGTGCAATTTTTATTGCACCTGATCTACATATAGCAAACAATGCCATTATTATTTTCATGCTCTTGGTTTAACTGGAGATGATTTTCATGATAAATTGTTTACTCTCGATCTTTTTTCCACTCATTTTTTTTTTAAAATGTCATAAAAGCAGTGTGATTGTTTTAAATTGTTTATCTTGTTTTGCAGGTCAGATTCATGTGACAATGAATCATTGTATCACTATTACCAAAGAAATGATTTGACTTATGTTATTGAAGCGTTTAAGTCATCAGATACTCTTTATAACCCAATATTAGGTGCAATATTGAGGCATTGGAATATACCTATAAATTCTATTGGAGCAAAATGTGATGTGGATTCCCATAATCTTACTGTACAGTCAGTACTTTTGAAGGGACAAATGCCTACTACTACTACTGTGCTGCCGTTGTATTTGGCACCTTCAGAAACCTGTCTCAGGGATGAAATCATCAATGAAAGAAAGCCTGAAGAGAACTCTATGGCCGCACAATATTCTGGTAATACAGACTGTGAGGTTTCTGCATTGGTGAATAACAATCCAGTGAATCTGAGCAATGTGGTTAAGATGGAAAATCTGTTGACAAGTTCCGAAGGATCAGCTGAAACCTCACAAGCTACTGGCATTCAAAAATTTCCAAAAACTGGGTTAGATAGTTTCACTAGATCTACTGGAATTCTAAATGATTCTGAAATTCAGGGGAAAATCCTCTCTGTTGGAGACAGTTCTTTGACATCTTCAAATTTAGATGGTGAACAAGTAAAGAATATCCAGTCAGCAGATTGTTGCCATATGTCATCCATGATGGAGACTAGAAGCAGTGGAACACCACAAGTTCAATTAGGAACTGGGTATATGAACTATTATAGTTTTGCTCGAACATCCTCGTTAGTCGCGGAAGAGTTAACAAGGAAATCATCAGATAAGATCACTGAGAACACTATAAAATCAGTCGAGGATATAATTTCAGCACAGTTGAAGGCCATATCAAAGAAATCTTCCAAGTTTTCATGGCCAAACATTCGGAAACTAACTGCTGGTGCTTGGAAAGAAAAATGTGGGTGGTGCTTCTTTTGCAAAGCGCCCGATGAAGATAGGGATTGCTTTTTCAACATGAATGATTCTTCTTTGGAAGGATTTACGAATGACGTTGTTGGTCTTTGTTCAAAACAGACTAAAAAGGGCCATCTTGATGATGTCATTTGCTATATTCTTTGCATTGAAGATCGTTTGCATGGTTTCCTGCTGGGCCCATGGTTAAATCCGCACTTTGCCAAGATTTGGCATAAGAGTGTTGTCAAGGCATCTGATATTGCTTCACTAAAACATTTGTTGCTCCTTGTAAGTATTCTCCTGTTGCATCGATCTGACAATTGCAGGTCTTAGGGTGCACTTTAATATGTGTTTTTGAGACCGTTGGATATGTTTTAAGGGCATTTCTATGAGGTGTGTGCTAGTTAGAAATTCAAATTGATTTGCTCAACCTGGCTCTAAACACGTGTCGATTTCCTTAGCTTGGTTGGTTTTTCAATCTCAAGTATTTTAGTTTCAGTTTATGGTTTGGTGCGCTACCAAAACAAGATTTTTTTTTTTCCTTTTTTTTTTTTTTCGATAAGCTAGTTTTTACTTTATGTGTGCATATGTAATAGATAACAGATAGGTATGCTGTTCCTTTTTTTTTCCCTCCATCAACCAAGGTATCTGGTTATAGCCTATTACAATTTGAAAACATTTCTTAGCCTACCGAATTATCTTTAATGAACTTGATCTTGGTTTGGTATTGCTGGAGTCAATACCTGTTTCTGATTATTTGCTATGGGTCTATGTGAGATGGAATTGGGTTGTTGTATCAGGCTAAGAAACACTGATACATAGACATAGATACAACATGAAATGGGCATGCTAATACAACAATTTCAAAAACAATCCACTTCAAAGAAAAAATTTATATTTACATACCCATGAGAAAAACAATTTATTTATTCATCCTTATATTTTGAGTACTTTATTTATTCATTCTTATTTTATGAATACATTTACTTTTCATAAAAAATTGATAATTTTAGATTTTAAGAAATTTAAAATCCAAAAGAATTGTAGGTATAAATTCATATTGTTTTCATCTAATTATTTATTTAATTTTTTTAAAAATTATAATGCTTTACATTCGTATCTAAGTGATGGGCATATGTATTTCGAAATGTTCAAAAGTGTGTGGCTCAAAATAATTAAAAAAATAATAGGATATGTTTAGAGAAGTGTCCATTATGTGTTGGGATAGTATTTGACAAAGATTAGAGTCTATACAAGCACGATACGGATTTAACAACTTTCTAAAAGTGGTTGTGTTACTTCGGTTCGGGTATAGTTACATACACGCAAGTGTCATATTTATAGGAAATGGTCTAGTATTTATGTTTTACTTTTAATCAAAAGGTGTCATGGTTATCTAATCCTCATATCTGTATGCACTTTTTCATACCCATATTTAAGTTATAATGGTATTTAAAAATTTATATGGAGCAGCATGCTCCGCGTAATATATAAATCTCATACATAGTTTTATAGTAAACTCGGATGTTTATACATAATTGTTGGATGCATTTACAACTAGACATATTTGTTGTATGTTCTGTACTATTAACATATAGTATCAAGTCTCTGATTTGGGTATTTCACAAATTCAGAAGAGTTCATCACTTCTTGTAACATGAGGGTTTGGTCAGACATTGCTTCCTTGGAATAACTGAAGTTGCCATACTTTGATTTATGATGGTAGTTAAAATGCAATAAGGTTACCTACGATTGAATGTTGGGTGAGCAGAAGGTAGTGGAAGTTTTTAATCCGAGTTCGTAAATGGAGTAAGCGTGGACAAGTCTTGAATCGGTTTGATTTTCAGGGGACAGGTTGCTGAAAATTCTGATTTGTGTTCCTGGGATATCTTGATTACAACTATTTTGGGATGGTTGATGGGGAGAAATTTCTGTGGTAGAGAGTTTAGGATGATGAAAGTATTGTACCTTTAAAAAAAAGTGATGAGTGTTGTTTTTGGTTGAAAATGAAAACCGAAAAAAAAAAAATGCAGTGGCTAATTTTGGTATATGAATTTTGTTTGCATAACGTTGAATGAAAATTATCTCAAAAAGCATTACTGGAATTTCTTTAACGTCACACATAGGGCTTATTTTGCGCTGAATGACTTTTCTGAATGCTTGATGAAGCTGGAGAATTTTGTGTCAACCTTTCCTCTCATGAGAGAGTGGATAGCAACACTGTTACTAAACCAACTAGGGCCCAATAACATATGCAGGTTCAACTAGCAAGAAAGAATATCAGACTGCTAATACTAAGGGCCCATAGAATGTGAGGTTCATTAAATCTGAAGTGCCTAATAGAACATAAAAACTCGAGCTACGCTAAAGTGGCATATTTAAATCTTAAGGAAATATGTAGGGCTCTAATGGACACTTGGCTCCATCTTGAACATGGGCATTCATTTTGCATCTTCGTTGAGTGCTCCATCTGGAGCTTCTTATGCACCGCATCGAGTGATTAGAGTTATATTTAAAAGACCATCTGACTTTTTACTTCTACTTTTGGTATTACCTAACAATGTTTATGGGGTTTTCTGCAGTTAGAGTCAAATTTGCGTCCTCTGGCACTTTCAGCAGAGTGGACAAAACATGTGGATTCTGTTGCTGCAATGGGTTCTGCTTCTCATATTGTGACCAGTTCATCTCGTGTGTCTTCAAAAAATGGGATTGGCAGAAAACGAGCTCGGTGTTCGGACCTAAAGCCCAACCCTTCATCAAATGCTGCAGCTGGCTTGGGTTTATTTTGGTGGAGAGGTGGTAGGCTCTCACGTGAGCTGTTCAGTTGCAAGGCTTTGCCTCGTTCTTTGGCTTCAGAGGCTGCCCGGACAGGTCTGAAACTTTTGTTCTTTCATGTTTTCTGTTTTTTCTTAACGAATAGTCATTCTGAATTTGTTCATAGCTTTAATTTTTGCAGCTGGATGTGCAAAGATACCTGGCATATTATATCCTGAAAGTTCAGACTTTGCAAAGAGAAGCAAATATGTTGCCTGGCGAGCTGCTGTTGAGACATCAAGAACTGTGGAACAGCTTGCTCTTCAGGTGTGTGTTCAAGGTTCTTCAATTTCAATGTTCATGTTAGGTTGTGGCATTGGCTGCCTGGCATACGTATCTCTGCAGGTAAGTGTATGCACTAGGAGCCTGCTGAGGTCAAACCAGGGCAAAAGCCTATTCAGATTTTACAGTCTCACCTCTCATCAACCTTTATTCCCAATTTAGTACTGAATGGTTCACTTGTATTACTTTATTAAAAAAAAAAAAAAAAAAAAAAAGAAGCTTCATTTGTATATAGAAGTGTGCTCTTGACAATTGTCTGTACACTGCGAATGCGAAGTATGAGTGAATGATCACATTTCTGCTCAGGACACTGGTGCATGCTGTTTGATATATTGACCCAACTTGTTGGTCCACCTTAAATTTCTCATTGTAACAAATGTTATATTGTCATCAAGATCATATTCGGAGGCTCTGTTTTGGGAGACATGTCTTTTTGCTAATTAGCAAAAAATTAAAATTTTCTTTCTTCTGTTTGGTCATATCTGGATTTTTTTTAACAAAAAATTTATTTTATTTTTTGTTTGACATTTTAGGCATGTTATTCACTTAAGAAAATAATAATAAATTGCAAAAAGGACGCTTAAAAAGAGTAAAAGCCACGGATGGTTGACCATTATTTTAATAAGTTGGTTGTTTTCATCTGTATGTGGATTTTCCTATTTTAACCTTTTGTTTTAAATGTGAATAACATGTCTAAAACATATTAAACAAAAAAAGGAAAATCAAATTTTGGTGAAAAAAGCCATATATGTCAAACAAAAAACAAAAAATTGACTTTTTGCTTTTTAGAAAAAAAAAGTCGTGTCTCCCAAAAAGAGCCTGAGTAATTGCACACTGTAAATACCTACTATGAATGAATGGCTTATTTCTGCTTAGGGCACCAGTGTATGCTACATTTTTGATATATTAACCTGACTTATTTCTCCTACTCAAACTTCTCATAGTGATAGTGTTACGTGTTCTGAAGTTCCCAGCCCATTTGATTTGAATAATCTTTTCAGGTTAGAGAGCTTGATGCGAATATTAGATGGGATGAGATTGAAAATACTAATCTTCTCTCCAAGATGGACCAATTTAGAAAATCAGTCAGGCCATTCAAGAAAGTTATAATCCGTCGGAAGTGCATAGAAGGAACAGTGGTGAAATATCTTCTTGATTTTGGAAAGAGAAGAATTATTCCTGATATTGTTGTTACTCATGGATCCGTGGTGGAAGAATCCTCTAGTGGAAGGAAGAAATATTGGCTGGAAGAATCTCATGTTCCTTTGTATCTCTTGAAAACTTTTGAAGAGAAGAGAATAGCCCGCAAATCTAGTAAGACGAGCCCTGCGAAACTTCATGAGATTGTTAGAATAAACAAGAAAACCTCGAAGGAAAAGGGATTTGCATACCTTTTTGCAAAAGCAGAAAGATCTGAGTATTATCAGTGTGGACACTGTAACAAGGATGTTTTGATCAGGTATCGAATGATTATCTTATACCATGGGATTATATTCTTACATTTGCATAGTTATCAGGGTCTGGTATTGGCTGGACTGGTACTCTTTAACTCCAAATTCAATTGTTATGTTATTAGCGGCTTATGGCTGTCTGGTTAGATCTTTTAAAAAACAGTTGCATATTTTATTAATGGCAAGTGGACTGAAGGGATGAAATGTTGGAAAGTCTCAAGTAAACATCCATCAGGAACGGAGAAGTGTGTTGTGGACATGCTTTTGATGTGGCCTTGTGAATTTGTGCTCTGTAATGAGCCTATACTAATCAAAAATTTACTGCTGAGAAATTTTAGGACGTCTTATAAACAATTACATCAAAATTTGCGTAATAGTGGTTCTATAAATGATATTGTTATTAAAGTTAGACTATGGTTTGTTGAGTGATGTGGTCCAAAGAGTATATACTACTCATAGAAAAAATCTAACTCTCAAAATTAAATAATGACACGGTACTGGTTGAATTGGGGCTTATTTTGCCAACTACAACATTTTTATTTTACTTAAATTTAAAAAATTGTTTTGGAAATAGGAAGGGGATGGTAAGTTTATGTATAGAAGTCAATTTCTTATTGCAGTACTTAATAATTATAAAAAATTAAATTTTCAGTGGTCTTATCACATTAAATAGTGTATTAAGTCCCTGTTAATATAGTCTATTGATTTTCTTCAATCCTGTGTATACTTTCAGTTTTTGAATTAATATTGCTGATTTCTTATATCTAGGATGTGACCTTAGTCCCACCATAAGAAGGGAGTTTTCTTCATCTTGTTCATCTAACAATTTCATTGTGATTACAAACCAAGAAAAGGGGGGGAAAGCATGGTGTTAGAAGTTTATGATAGTTTTGGATACGATCCATTTCAACGTTCTGAAGTCTCTTGAAATTCCTTGTTTAGCCTTCTCAAATTTCCTTTGAAGTCTATGCATGAATAGGTATCTATTCTACATCAACATTTGGTTTGCCAAACAATGCATTTGATTGTTGTAACCTCTGTTCTTTTTGTTCATTTATTTATTTTTATTTTATTTTTTTGAAGAATTTTCTAGCACCATTGAACGTGTAAAGAGCATAAAAATATTTCTAAGTTCTGTCTGAGTGATGATTCAGCTGCATAAAGGTCCCTAATGTATGTGATTTCTAAGAGATGTATCTCCATAAACCTCCCTAATTTAAGTGGTGCCTATGATGTTTCATCCATGTAAAAATACTTTATTGTTATCACAGCATTTAGATTTAAAAATACGTTCTTATTTTGCCACTCTTACTGTTATAAGAAGAAAAACAAAAATGGTCTTTAAAATAGTTCCTAGAGAATAAGGATGTCAATTTAACTCGAGAACTTAATTACTTGCTTAACGCCAAGCCTAATGGAACAAATATAAGATTTGAATACTAAAACTTGAATTGGATGTGTGACAAATTAGGTTATTGGTCATCGTAACCTGAGTCTACCCTGATTACATAATAAAATATCTTAAATATTCTTTTATGTTATAATAGTACACAAATAAGGCCGACTAATAAAAAATAATATATAAATACTATTAGTGTAATTTATATTATGTTGTATATTCATAGAATTTCTATTATTTTGACTTTTTATCAAAATTAATTTTAGTCTTAGGGGCTCTAACTTGCTTAAACTGGCTAATTAAGTGGGATTGAAGATTATAATTTCATTTCAATAGAGTCTTTGAGTTAGCATGGAAATGGAAATGTTTGGGAAGTGGTTCATAAACATTTTACAAGCAACCGTAAAAACAAATCTAGAAATTTTGTAAGTATTTATTGAAATCTATCTAAATATACAAAAGCTTAATAATAAATAATTAGGCAAATTGATTTGTTTCCTTGTTATATTGCACTTTTGGTTCATTTTACTATATTTTCACGGAAATATTAGCGCTATTATTTTACTAGTGTTTCATTTCACTCTCTTGGGAAATGTTATTATTTATTAGTGTTTCATTTCGATCACTTAGGATATGAAACTTTTTGACCATTTCGTGAAAAAAGAAACTATATTTTGCTACTTGGTGGATGGGGTAATTGAACCCATTGTGGGTATAGGAGTGGGTATGGGGATGAATTTTCCTATTAGGGTCGTAGGTTGAGCTAAGCTTGCCCTTTTGCCATCCCTGGTTAAAAAAAAAAAAGAAGAAATTATAATTTTGATTCTCATTTTTATTTCATTGTTCAGTGAGAAGTGAAAGTTGGTACAAATTTCTTTTTGGTTGTCTTACTTAAAAGGCTAGTAAATCATGATCCTTGTGACTTCCTTTCGATTTACATAGATTCTTTCAGGTTCCTTAAGGTATGTGCTTCTTGATAATGAAAACTAGATGTTGGTGCATGCATGATTACCATTTTGATGATTACAAATTACAATATCAAAGATTGGATAAGTAGGGAGCTGTTGGTAAACCTATTGAAGTTTTTTTTTTTTTAATATATATATATATATATTGGGTGATCCGGAACCTCATCAATTTATTGCATCCCTCAACGAACTGTGTAGCCGATAGGTAAACTTAGGGCCGCGCAGCACCGCACAAACCAGACGAACTAGTTACGCTTGGTGTATGATCTATTAAAGTTGCATATATTTCCTTCTTTTATAAATTATTGAAAACTAGAAAATGCCATGTATGGGTAAGGAATACAGGTACAGTTACTAGACACGGACTAGATAAGTTTTGGACCCTACTTTAATAGGTATGCATTTTTATTTCATTTTCTTTTCAATTTTTTTTCTTCAAATTGTAATGTCTGAAGTGGCCAATTATTAGAACTTAAAAAAAGTAAAAAAATAAAAAATAAATAACAGGATGCATTTGGATGACTGTTTGATGAGTAGCTTTGGCGCATGGAAATGAAACTTTCTTAAAAAGTGTGTGCGCTTCGTAGATTGGTGGATGAGGGGTATTTGAGGAACACTAAAATGCGAATGGCTTCATCGGTCTAGTGTGTTTCCTTGCCATAAGTGGGAAGGTATTGATAGTGTCTTCATAAAGTATTGGGTTGCCAGAGTCGAATTACAAATTGAGATGGTGAGAGCATATTGTATAACATATTGATTAGAATATTTTCATATAAAATTTCATAAATTAAGGAATGAGGCGATAGGGCATTAAAAATACAAATATGAAGGAAATTACAACCAGACAAATGAGTTCCGGCCTTTATTCTTGAATGAAATCATCTGAACAGCTAATAAAAGATATTAGAGTTGCATCTGTGTTGGATGTGCATTGGACAGCTGAACTTATTAGGCATTCATAGAATTGCGTTGGATACCGATGAGACATGTTTATGAAAGTGAAATTTCTGAAAATAATACACTTAAAACAGTTCTTGGACACTCTCCAAGGGCTTCAACAGGAGTTATGCGTTGATCTATACTAAAGCAATCCTGGACTTTCTTGGGGATGTACCATCCCCCAAATATGTCATTCAAACATTTCTAAAAGAAGGCATCACATACATAACATTACCATGTAAGATACTTTTAATATGGTAATAAATATGGTTACAATTTAACAAAGATGAAGAAAAAGTGTAGTGAGAAAAACAAATAACACTGGTTTGCGCCTTTTTCTTAGAGGAATACTGGTTTGCTTTACACTCGTTGTCTGGTGGACCTTCGGGTTCCTTCTCTTGCTGTTGCAGATAGAAGTATTCAGAAGATCAATTTGTTACATATATTTCTTATATAAAATAGATAAATATTCTAATACATTGTCGTGCTTTGCACCTCTTTTTTAGGGTTCATTGCATTGACATGGTGGGGTTCGGTCATATCATTGTCACTTGTTCTGTCTCTATGCTACGTAGAAAAGGCATACAATGAAACGAGATTAAATGAATCCTTTCTTTCTAATCCTATTTATTATGTCTTAATGTAATGATTACATTTTTTTAATTGAAATTTCTTGTTGGTGGTTATGATATTTTGTCTTATTTATGATGTTCTATGTGTGTGCATGTTTGTATTTATTGACATGGAAAGGATTCAATATATTAGCATTACCATTTATCAAAAATAAAAAATGTAAAATATTTGGGTTACTTCTGGGGTCTAAATGTTGAATCTTTGCTAGGACTTGTCACAAGCATTTAGATTTACATCTGAAAACAATATCAAATGAGAATTAGGTGAAGATGCAGCTGTTTTAATAAACCTATTCGTTTTCAGAGCAAACCTAAACTTAGTCAAACTGAAAGGTGTGAAAACCTAGTTGCCTCTATTAGTTTCAAAGTGTTTTTCTTTGCTTCCAGTTTTATTCCTATTAAGTTTTGTGCTAGGTGACATTACCAAAAAATTGTAATTATCAAACCACTGGAGTTAAAATCACGATTATGAGACAGTGATGTGGAAGATCGTGATCCCTCAAAGTTGTTTGCTGCTCGATTTTTTAAATCATTGCTTCTTCTAGTTCCCAAACTCTGCATTGGAATGAACATTAAATGGGAGGCACCTCTTTCTATAAATATATGGCTAAATCTAGAGAGGATAGATCTCTTTGGTTGATTGGATGGCATTCTTATTATCATGTGGTTATTGGAATATCTGCTGGTGAAATTAGATGTTAACTAGATTAGTTAGAAAATACATATTTCCTTTATATATATAGTGGGAAATACTGATGCATCGTACTGTGTTCAACTTGGCAGTGGGGTGTGGTCTATGAAGTACGGATATTTCAAATTAGGTGCTGCATTGGTATTGGATATTCGGGGGACACAGATACGGCCGGATACATATCGTGGCATATCTTAATTTTTTATTTTAAATTTTGTATAACATACGGTGAGGATACGGAAAGGATATTTTTGGGATACGGCGGGGGTCTAAATATAATATTTCAAACTTTTTTTTGGAGATAAAATGGATATGATAAATTAATAGGGGTCAAACTATAATTAACTAAAATGTATTTGTGTTTTGTGAATGAATGATGTTGGTAGTTTTGAGTATGAATGATGTTAATTTATGGATTGAATGGTATTTTTTATGCTATATAATTGTTATTTATATAATATTTGGTAGTATATAGGTGCTATCTTCCGAAATATTTTAAATAAAATATATATTTTATTCTATTTTTTTGTCGTATTTTTACCGTACCCATATCTTTATTTCTTAAAAATTACCGTATCTCGTATCTATACCCGTATCCGTTTCCTTATTTGTGCTTCATAAGGTGTGGTTTTATGTTTGTATTTATAGATATTTCGGATAAAACAATGCGAGAATCCATGTTCCTTTGTCAACATCCTAGGACTTTGAAGTGATTGATTGTCAAAATTGGAGTCGCTTATTCTACGAGACTCATGTAACTGAAGCAACCATTTCATTGTCCGGAGATTTTTCATCCAACCTTGCTTGATGAAAGCTTTACAAGAAATGCATTCTTGTAGTCTTCTTTCTCAAAGAAAATTTATATGCAATATTTTTGTTGTTTCTTTTTGTCAACTTGAGTCAATGCTAAGTGCGTGCAACTCCAAAGCGCCCATAATTTAAACTCTCCAATAGAAGTTTGTATTAACTTCTGATGAAATAACTTGATATATATTGTTGGTCTCATTTGCTTACAACTTAAGCTAATTGATGACTTAACATAGTGTAAGAGTGTCTAGTTTCCTAGAAACAATGTGATGAGTCCTGTAGCCTAACTAATTAAATGCCTGTATTTGGAGAAAGTATGCTTTCACTGGACTTTCATGAAGATTCAGCTACTTATATATTGTTTCTAATTATATGTCAAACTTTGATGAGGTCAGTTACCTAGAGGAAAATATATGATAAGACCTGGTGCGTACTAATTACATGTCAGTATTTGGAAATGGTGCACAATTAGATACCGTGATGTTATTGCACTGGAATTGTCTGTTATTTGATGTATTAGCACAACTTTTACTGCTGATAACTTGGCCAGGCAACTTTAATTTCCTCTAGGATGCTTTCACCTTGTTAATCGTTCTTTTTTTTTTTTTTTTGGAAATATTGTTGAATGTTTGGTTTCATATCCTGGATATGCATTTCCTAATCAAATGTTGTGACCTCAATGCATTCTAAATGTGTATCTACTCTATGAATTGAGTAAATTTGTAGTTGTACCATAAGATTTGACTTTCCCTGTTAAAATTTTTAGCGATTCCATTTCTAGCAATTTTATTAATGTGAATTTTTCTCTCTCGTTCTCAGGGAAGCTGTTGGCTGCCAGCATTGCAAAGGTAATTATTTGGCTGGCTTGTTTCCCAAATTCTATCCTACTTGTAAAAAGCTAGTTACAGATATGTCTCTTCTAAAATCAGGTCTGGACTTGTTTGGTTTTTCAGTGCTAACTCCTCCATGCTCAAGGCCAATATGTAGAATCCAGTTTTGTTTTATTTTTATTTATTTATTTATTTTTTGTTTTTTTTTTTTGGGGGGGGGGGCATCTTTAGGAATTTATAATGAAATTTGGTTTGAAAATGGGTAGTACATGTGGTATGTGTGTATGTTGTGATAAACTTGTTCCAATCTTAGCCATTGTACAGCCTTGATAAAAAGAAAAGCTGACTCGGCATTGTTCTTTTTGTAGTTATTTTCTATGATATGTAAAGATTGCTGTAATATAACTTTTCAGGCTTTTTCCATAAGAGACATGTGCGCAAATCTGCTGGAGCCATCGCTGCTGAGTGTACTTACACCTGCCACAAATGCCACAGTGGAAACTTCGTGAAGCTTGAGACCAAGAAGGCAAAATCACAATCACAGAGAAGTAAGAAAGGCTCTACTGTCAGCAGGATCCTGCGCTCAAAAATAACTAAGAAAGTCTGCAAAGACAAAAAACCAGCACAAAAGCAGAATAGTAAAAAAGATGTCGTAGCTTTACCTCTGCGACGTTCTGCTAGGAATGTTAAGTGTGTGGTACTGCCAACTAAAAAGGTGGGAGGACGCAAAAAAAGGAAGGGAAAAGGGAAGGGCAAAGCAAAAGGGAAAGGGAAACAAATCAGACCAGGAAAGGAGATGTCATTGAAACCAAAGAATGGTACGTGGCAGAAGAAAAGAACGCTGTTGTATCATACTTACTGGGTGAATGGTCTCCTGCTGTCTGGAAAGCCAAATGATGAACGGGTTATGCAGTTCAGGAGTAAAAAACTTGTTACACCTGAACAATTGATTGTTGTCAATGATCAACCGAAATGCAGTCTCTGTTGTGAACAGGAATGTACATCGGAATTAAACTATGTTAGTTGTGAATGCTGTGGAGGTAACTATTTCCCTGTTCCCAGGCGTAAAAATTTTATCAGCTTTTCAATATATCTTCTTATCTAGAGAATACATTATCTTAATATTATTAATTTTACATTACTTACTTTCTACACTATTTTTAAATATTCTGCAGAATGGTTTCATGGCGATGCTTTTGGCCTTACAGCGGAAAACGTTGGGAATCTCATAGGATTTAGGTGCCACAAGTGCCGTGATAGAACATCTCCTGTCTGCCCCCATTTCTGCAGAAAGGCAAGTGATGAGACCGAAATGGGTATGAATGATAAGGCAGGGATTGAATGTGCTGAGGAAGTCTCCAGTACTGTTGTTGCACATTCTACTGTGGTACTGGAGGAGAAGTTTCAGACAAATGAACAATCAAGAAACCCGACCTTGGATGATGTGTCTGGTCACGAGGACAAGGAACCAGGGACACCGCCCAATTTGAATCGAGTGAATGACGAGGTCTCTAATAATGTTGTACTTTCAACTGACGTAATTGAAGAGCACAGATTCCATACAGATGAAACAGAAAATCTGCTCTTGCATGATGAGTCTAGTCACAAGGACCAGGAAGGAGGGACAGTTTCCTATTCGAATCCAGTGAATGCAGTGATTGAACGTGTTGAGGAAGTTTGTAATACTATTGCACTTCCGACGGAGGTACCAAAAGATCACAAGTTGTTCCTCCATACAAATGATCTGTCTTTTGATGATGAGTCTAATCATAAAGACCAAGAATTGGGGACTGATCCCAATTTGAATCAAGTGATTGCAGGTATGGAATGTGCCGAGCAAGTCTCCACTGAGGTAGTGGAAGAGCGCAATATTCATACAGATGAAGAATCAAAAAGCCCGTGTTTGGATGATGAATCTGGTCACAAGGGCAAGGAAGTGGATGCTGTTCCCAATTTGAATCAAGCGAATGCAGAAAATGGTTGCATACCGGTAGGTGATGGGCAAAAGAAAGAAGCGATTCAAATTTCAAATGACAATCAGAGGGCAGACTTACCCATGGAATCCAATGAGGATGTTTCATTTGCAGAAAAGACAATTGTTGTGGGCATAGGACAAAACGGGGCTATAGTTACATCTGTAGAAACAGAATTTCCATCATCCAAGTCTGATGTTGATGTTATGGAAATGGCGTTGTTGCACCGGGGAGAATGATTTGATCAAAACAGCCATTTCAGGTTGCTAGTACATAAAACTCTTTGTTGACTCTATCTGAATTGCCCCTCAAGTAATTGTGGCATCAGGTAAGACTGTAGATGGGGAAGAGAAAATGAGTTAGATTAGATTTTCAACCAATACTTGATGTTGCGAGGTGGTGGCAAAATACCGGAGAGAGAGAGAGTACCATTTGTGAATCTTCTTATGTCCATGGAGATTTAGTTAGCAAATGATAGGTCCATTGAGATGTCAGCTGAATTTGAACAGCTATATAGGAATATATGATTTTAACTTTGAAACCCAAAAAAAAAAAATAAGGAGATGATTTGAGATGATCCTTTTCATGACCTCTGGTTTTTCTTGTGTAAATGATTGCTGCAAAAATAGCAGCATTGTTTTATTTTTTCAAAGGTTCAGTGCTGTCTATCATGGCACCAGAATTGTGTTCCGATCAAAGATGTATCTGCATTTATGTGTAGTTGCATGTCTGCTAATTCTTTCCATCCGAATTAAATTATACGTAGTGTATTTTTTCTTGCAATTCCCTTCCCCCCCAAACAATAATTCTATATATTTCTTACATTAATGGCTCTTGGAGTTGCAGTTGAGCAGCAGTGTTATTATTAAGGCTTGATGATCAGGAAGGTGTTGGCATTTGAAGTTGCTCTGACATAATCTCACGATTGAATCTGAGATTGCTTTATGACAACCTGAGATTGCTTTACATGGTCATACAATGTTATTTGTTTGTCTTTTTAAGGTTTATTGGTTGGTTGGTTTATTTATTCATTATTACTGTTAATATTAAGGAAGAGCTGCTGAATGCATCTATATAAAATACTATTACTCCCTTTTTCATGAATGTCCCTAGATAAAAGCCTATGGCTCCCTGTTTTTGTGCTTGACACTTGTATTATTTATTTGATCCCCCCTTCCCTTCCTTTCCCTTTGTCGATGTTATTAGATGGGGTGTCAAGTGTTTGTCTGCACCCTGAGGGGAGGAGATGATGGATCTCGGGAAGTTGTTCCTCCAGGTTTTGAAACAAGTTTCGAAAATTAGAAGTGTTGTGTAATTTTAATTACCTGATTAGGCCTGCTTGCTAATTTTATTTTATTTATTTTTTAATTTCTAATAGAACTCCATTGTTCATAATTTTTAGATTAAATTACATTTGTTCCCTCAACTTTTTAGACAATTATACCTCTCGACATTTAAAAATATAATTTACGTTTCTTATTTTGGAATATTATTAGTATCGACTTATTCTGTTAAATAAATCTTTAAATTGTCAAAATAATCAAAATTTTAAATATTTTTTTCTACTTGTGAGTTTTTTTACTCATTTGTTCATAATAAAAAAATAATTTATCAAATCAAAGCTAATTAGAAAGAAAATACCAAAATAAAAGTGTATGTGCTAATAAAGCTTATAGAAGTCGTTAGTGTTAGTTAAGTTTTTAGCCAAAGTTCGTATTAATAAGTAACACTCATATTAATAAAATCGTATGTTTTACTTTTGTTTTGGTAATTTCTTTTTAATTAATTTTAATTTGGTAAATTATTTTTATATTATCAACAGATGGGTGAAAAAAATCTCAATTTACCCCTTCTCTCACATATTTATAAGTTTTCTTTACAAAAATTAATAAAAAAACGATTGTTTTTACTTGTTTTTAGAGATTCTTGTAAAGAAGAGAGGAAGGGTAATATTAGAAAAATACTTAAAATTGTGAATTTGTTTGGACATTATTTGTTAAATTTTAATGATTGATTCAACGTGAACAAACATTTCAAAATAAAGAAAATAAGTGTAATTTTTTAATGTTAAGGGATCTTAAATGTAATTAATCAAATGTTAAAAGGAAATAAGTGTAATTATATTTACAACTTCTTAACATAGAAAAATTATGCTTATTCCCTTTATTTTGAAATATTTGTTAATATTGTCTCATTTCATTAAATCAACAATTAAAATTTAAGAGAAAATGTTAAAATAACTAAAATTTTAGATGATTTTTTTTTTATTTTACGCGTAGCTCTTTCACAGTTTCGTCAATTTTTTTTCTTACAAAATTTTCTAATAATAAATAAAAATCAATTTAAAAATTTTGATAAATTTTATAAAGAAAAATGAAGAATATTTGAGAGAGAGGCGTAAAATAAAAAAATAACTAAAATTTTGGTTATTTTGATATTTTTTTTGTTAAGTTTTAACGTTTGATTTAACAGAATGAGTCAATATTAATAACATTTCTAATTAAGAGAAGTATATGTAATTTTTAAATATTAAAGGGTTATAAGTATAATTATCTAAATGTTGAGGGGAGGAATTATAATTTATCCTTAACTTATTTATTATTATTAGGATCATTTGGAGTATTGGAAAATAACCACACATAAAAAAAAAAAGGAAAAAGAAAAAAACAACAACAAAAACAACAAAAATTATGATTCCATCAAATTTTGACGTTTGGTGTTTTGAGGCCAACTGATGTTTTTCTTTTGAGATGAATAATAACGTGAGAACGGATTTTTGGTCAGTTCCGACGGATTTTGGCATAAATTTTTTTAACTTTTAGGGCATGCTTGGATGAAGGAAAAGGAGGGGGTAAAATCTTTTACCCCCTCTTAGGTGTGGGTCCCACTTTTTTGGCATTGCTTGGATGGGTTTTTTCCCCC
>QLOD02000010.1:20028780-20057112 GCA_003260245.2 Sideroxylon spinosum | reverse complement strand
TGGGCCAACCCTCTAAAACTAATACCCCCTCTTATCTTATACCCCCTCTAAAACTTATCCCCCTAAAATTTTAGCACATCCAATCGGCCCCTTAGGTTAGAATGTTGAATTTTAAATCCGTAGATTCGGATTTTGAGAAGCATACCGATGGTTTCGATGAGAATTTTGTTAAAGTTGCTGAGAAAGTTTTGGAATTTATAAAAAAATTATTGAAATTTGTATAAATGCTATTGAGTGTGTAAAAAATATATCGAGATTTATAAAAATTTGTCGACATATAAATATATATATAATTTTACGAAATACGAAAAAAGAAATATTAAAGAATTTTTTGAAGCTTTTTAAAATTCTTTCAAATTTTTTTGGGTTCCTAAACGAACCCCCTGAGAAGTGGATAACGGACTACACCAGTAACCGATAAAGAGGTGAGAGGATTCCTCATCATCACTGTCCTCTCCCTCAGAGGCGCTCTTTTCGTCTCTCTCTCTCTCTCTCTGTATTTGTTGGAAAGATTTCACTCTCCCATGGCGCTTTGTTCGCCCACAGCTCCAACATGTTCTTATCTCTCGAGCCTTAAATCCTCAACACTTTCTCCCTCTTTCAGACCTTACTCATTCCTTTCTTCCGCTTTGAAGCCCAAACAGTTCCCTAGTCGCCTCCGCATCCGTGCCACCGCAACTCTCGAATCGGGCAATGGCGCTGTTGCTGTCGCCCCAGAGGCGGAGGAAAGTAACCCCTACGGAAGACAGTACTTCCCTTTAGCTGCTGTTGTTGGACAGGTCTCTTTCTATCTGTAGTGTTCTCTCTTTTTTTTTTTTGGTGATAATAATTGAAGAATTTGTGGTACTGTTTAATTTGGTTGCATATTTCTGCGTTTTCCTTTGTGAAATCTCTTATGGCTCGGCCTATTTTTGTGGTGGAATTTCTTCAATCACTGTTTTGCGAGGCTGTAGTATAGTGGGTTGTGTTCAGGTGAGTTGCTTTGCTGGTTATGGTCCTGTGGGTGTGTTTGAGGACACTATGGAACCGAGTTCTGTAAATTGTTGGTGTTTGTTGTCATACTTGAAATGTGATGATGATGATTTGTGTCGGGAATTTCGGCCTCCTAAATTCACTGCAGGCAAATAATAACAGCACAAGAATTTACATGGAAAAAAACTAGGGGCACTTAGAGAAGAAAATCCACTGTGTGAAATAATTATTACAATCACACAATTTTTTCTCACACTCAAAACCCCATTACACCCACAAAGAATTGCTCCAAGCAATCTTTAACTCTCACTTTATAAAAGAAGAATTTGACTAGAGTCAAAATTTACTAAAACTCCATTACACCCACAAAGAATGGCCCCATGTAATCTTTAATTCTCACCTCACCAAAGAAGAATTTAACTAGAGTCAAAATTTGTTATACAAATCTTTGACTTTGACTAGTGCACTTAACCAAGGGGAGGAGGCCTTTATTTATAGCCTCACAAGCCCTCCCTTTCTTTGTGAAAAACTGATATGGGACTCCAAAAGAAGCCAGCACACCAACAATTTTTGATATGCCAAATTTAATCTGGAGCGCTTTGTGTGGTCTAATTGGAAGACGAAAACTCAAGGGGGCAAAAGAAAAAAGGATATCTTTTGATTTTTGGGTGACACATAAAAGAAGAAAAGCTCAAAATCCAGTCTAATTTATATATAACAAATAGATTTGGTAAATTACAGGGGAATATAATGAGCTCAACAATTGAGGGGGCAAATACCATGAGAAGTTGTCTCTTGTTATAGGGATCTACAATAGGGAATTTTGTTCCAGGGATATTATCGTCTTTAGCAATATGAGTAACTTCATAAGGATGATTGCTTTTAAAATAAGAAGAACTGGAAGAGATACAAGCATGAGACTAGAATTGAAAGAAGGACACTTAGAGAAATTCAAAGTCATAATTAGAAAGTCTTGCTCCTCCAAAGGAACTTAATTTCATCAATAATCATTACTGTAAACATAATTACCTTACGAATAAAATATTATAGCAAAGTTTCCTGAGATAATATACTGCCATACGTGAGCACAAACATTTCAAAGGACTCTATGCTATAAATATCTTCCAGGAAACCATAGTCTGTTTCATAAAGATTCACACAAGCTAAGCATTCAGTTGTCCACAATTCCTGGTGTTACGATTTGGAGGATCCCAATAATGGGCAACTAGAGAGCATGCTAATACGGGACGATGAACAATGGCTACTAATCAAAGTTTATGTTAGCTTGAAACTCTCATTTAATATAAATGAGCCGAGTCTAAGCGTCGGGCTCTTTAATATTTATATATAATTAAATAATATACGTTTAAAATATATTAAATGTTTTGTATTTACATAATGATATGGTGTGTTTTTCATTCTAAAAATTACATTATAATTTACTGAATTTTTAGCTGAACCATTGTTACATTAGTAATTGTACTTTGAACTATCATACCTGATAATGATATTTTAAATTTATATGTTATATTTATATAAGTTAGTAATTAAATATAACCCAGTGCAGAAGGCTCTCACATTGCGGGTATGGGGAGAGTCAAATATAAGATTCCTATGTTAGTAATTACATTGGATATATGTATAGATAATTTATAAATTACAGTAAGTTAAGGTTATTTCTTGCAACTTATGAAAACTTAGTTGATTTTGATGAATTCCTTTTATGATACATGGATACGAAAGATTACCAATTAAGAGTTGTTCATGGACAGCTTGGAATTATCCATTTATAAATGAGCTGACCTTGAACGAAAATACGGCTCGTTCAGTAAGCGAGGCAAGCCTGAACAGTAGCCCTGCTTGTTAACTATGCTAGTGCATAGATTCCATTTCATGTTCTGGTGTAAGTTTTTCCCATTTCTAACCCTTTCCTTACGGGGATATATTTTAATATGTTGACACTAAATTGATATTCTTACAAGTTTTTTGTGTGAAGGTATTTACAGGGAGAAACAAATAGAGTTGAGAAAAATTTTCTGCCAATCCTTGTCTGAGGATTTTTTTGCAGGATGCTATCAAAACTGCTCTTCTGCTTGGGGCTATTGACCGTGAGATTGGAGGTATTGCAATATCTGGAAAGCGGGGAACAGCAAAAACAGTGATGGCACGTGGGCTGCATGCAATTCTGCCACCTATTGAAGTAGTTGTCGGTTCAATTGCTAATGCTGACCCAGCCTGCCTAGAAGAGTAAGATTATTGAATTTTGCAGCTTCGAAACATTATATATGTTAGTAGTTCTGTTTTTTGTTGAAATATAAATATAATTTATCTACCTACCTTAATAGAAAACTGGAACTACTGGCCTGAGCTAGGAGTAATGCATGCTACAGGAACAGGGAATGGCTAGCTAATGGAAGTGTGAAGAGCACGGATCACTTCACTTATCTGATATCACCAATCTCAATGTTTATTTTGATACTTAATACAGAAAACACCTCTATTGTGAATCAAACATGACTGCTTAAGAAGTATTAGCTTTATTGTTTTCTTTTTGTACTATTCTTAATTCCAATTATAGTTTTGTTATACTATAACTAATAGAACTATTACACGCAATCATGTTCAAAATATGTAATATTTTTATTGTATCTCTGAAGGTGGGAAGATGGACTGGCTGATAAAGTGGAATATGGCTCTGCTGGTAATATCAAGACTAAGATTGTCAGATCCCCTTTTGTCCAGGTGATTCTCATGCAGTTATTCTGTCTTGTCCACCTTGTTTCCTCCTCCTCCTCAATTATCCAAGTTTGATTTGTGCCACAGATTCCACTTGGTGTCACTGAAGATAGACTTATTGGATCTGTTGATGTTGAGGAGTCTGTGAAATCTGGAACAACTGTTTTCCAGCCAGGCCTTCTTGCTGAAGCTCATAGAGGAGTTTTATACATTGATGAGATTAATCTATTAGATGAGGGCATTAGTAATTTGCTTCTCAATGTTTTGACTGAGGGAGTTAATACCGTGGAAAGAGAGGGGATCAGCTTTCAGCATCCCTGCAAGCCACTTTTAATTGCTACTTATAACCCTGAAGAGGGTGCTGTACGTGAACATTTACTGGATCGAATAGCGATCAATTTGAGGTATGACTATTTATTTGCATATACAATTTTAATGTGACGGTTTATAAGTCTCATCTACATTTTTCAGTAGTCAACTAACTTATCATCGTTGGTACTTTTATGCATGCTTTTAACTTATTCAGAGTTCAGATGAATCAGACCTAGTAATGACATCATTCTTCTGCAGTGCAGATCTTCCAATGAGTTTTGAAGATCGTGTTGCAGCTGTTGGAATTGCTACACAGTTTCAGGAACAAAGTGAGGAAATTTTTAAAATGGTTGAGGAGGAAACAGACTACACAAAAACTCAGGTAAATTTGCAATAAGTGATAGATCGTTTTAGATTTCCATCATGCTCTCCCGCCTATGTGGGTTGTAGGGAGGGGCAATATATGCAATTTTTCCCTTGGTATTTTGGAGAGACTATTTTCATAATTGTTTGTAGATTTCAATAATGTTAAAATACATTATTGTGTGTTGTGACTTGATGGAAGGTCTTTCTATAGATTGGAGTTGAATGGGAAAGCCTACTGACGCTCAAAAGAACTATGCAAAAGTTTTAAAAGTGGTTTACCATAAGGTAGAACTTGAATGAAAGCCACACACCCAGATATGTGTGGTGAGACATGAAAAAAGATTTGTTAAGGAAACAAAATGGAATGGAGTGACTAACTATGTAAAATAGATGAAGAAATCATATTAATCAAATGACATGCAGTGAGGATAACAACCCAAATGGCTCGTGGGATATTCATTTGAAATAGTAAACAATGTACTGTCTCAATAAAATGCAGTTCTTTCTCTTAGCAATCCCATTTTGTTGTGAAGTGTGAGTGTAAGAGGATTGGTTAAACATATCATGGCAAGACATAAAATTAGTGGCCAGTTTTGAAAATACTCTCTGCTATTGTCACTTCAAAGAAATTTATTAGGGATACCAAACTGAGTTTTAATTTTAGTACCAATAAAAAAATTAAAAATATAGAATAACTCAGAGCAATCCTTCATTAAATAAAGCCAAGTTGTTTTGGAAAATTCATTAACAAATGTAATAAAAAATTGAAACCCCAATTTGCAGCTACACAACTCAAACCGCAAACATTTGAATGAACCAAAATTGAAAGGATGAAAAAACCTATTATTGACTCTAGGAGAGAAGAAAGTACGATGATGCTTCCCTAATTAACATGATTCACAATTTAATCATTGTGTATTCAAATTAAGGATCATAGTCTTCAATTTAGCAAGAGAAGGATTACCAAGGAGACAATGAATTTCTATTTAAGAGGCAACTGCAAAACATGTCATAGAGGTTTGCGCATATGGTAGGCTTCAAGCCCTCCACCAATCCTCTATTTTGTTCATACTCTGAATAATGAAAGAATTAGGAAAAAAGATTACTAAATAGTTCCAACTATTTGTTTAACTTGCTGATAGACATGAGGTTATATGAAAAAGATGGAACATATAAGACAAAAGACAAAGGTAAAGAGGTAAACGGATGAGTTCTACCAATTCCACCTGTTGGGTTACTGAAAGTTTGGAACCATTAGTTGTAGTTATAGGAGAGTAGTAGAGGAATATTGAATTGAAAAAAAAAAAGGGGGGGGGGTCTACAAACATATGGTCTCGTGCGCTAGGATCTAGAATCGAAGGCGCATGAGGATAGGTAGGTAGATAAATAATGGGGTTACCTATGGAAGAGAATTAGTTGGAAGAGCTGCCTGCTAATGTAGGAATTTAAAGTATTTCTCTCTAGAAGTAGTCACCATAGATGAACTATTCATGGTTCTTGATTAGGATGTCATGGAAATATCACACATGCAATATGTGAACAGAAACAGCGTATCCTTTTTTGGAATTAGATAATACTTGAATAGGATAACCTTGATAGAGATAGAATCCTCTGAACTGGATTAGATTATTCTAATCAAGAATAGGTTATCCTTGATTAGATTATTCTAGGGTCTGTTGACAAGGGTCTTGCTGATGCTCGCAAAGAAGTTGCAGATTTTTCAATTCGCTGTATAATATTTGGGTCTTGTTACATCATCTTTTTGTGGTTCACATGTTAAATTGTGTTATAGGAGAAAGCTTATGTTTAGCTTAGTTTTTATTTATTTATTATTATTATTATTTTTCACATTTCCTCATCCCATGCAGATTATTTTGGCCAGGGAGTATTTGAAGGACGTTACCATCAGCAGAGAGCAATTAAAGTACCTTGTTCTGGAAGCACTTCGAGGTGGTTGCCAGGTTCTCATTTATGGAAACCTTTTCTTAATTTCTGTCAGAAGTTTATATTTTCTGAATCATATATGAAAGAGTTTCAAAACCACCTATGACAAATTTTCATTTAATGTTGGATTATATGCCTTACAGAGAGCATTAATCGGTGCATGATAATACCATATACAGGCTTTGCTGACATTGGGTTTCTGCTGATATCTATTTGTCACAGGGACACAGAGCTGAGCTATATGCTGCGCGCGTTGCCAAATGCTTGGCTTCTTTAGAAGGACGTGATAGCGTCAATGTGGATGACCTGAAGAAATCTGTTGAGTTTTTTCTTCCTTATTGTTAAAAAAAGAAAGTAATAAAATCATAGTTATTTTTAATTCGTTAAATCCTTCTTATTGTACAAAACTTGTCTTAGATTATTCTCTTGAGCTTGTATTATCTAGTAATGAGAAACGTTAGGTTTATTGTTTGCTAAACTTGTGGATTAAAAACTATGTACTCGACCTGCATCTTATCCTCGCATCTTTTTTATGCCTGTTTGGTTACAAAAAGGTAGCGGAAGGAAATATCATGGTTAGACTTTTTTCCTTATTCCGTTGAAAGAAGGTGATTGGAAAAACATTTGGACGGTTAAGGGATTTTCTATTTTTAAACATAATGGATACAGTATTTGACTCATCTTATTTATTTTGTTGTGACATCTATTATGATCTTTTTCCCTTCCTCGGGATGCAGTGCAGTTGTGTTTCTAGCCTTGTATTTTCTGCCTTAATATTTCTCTCTGAAACTAAGCAAAAAATGGTTATTTTTCATTAGTTATTTGTTCTTCCCTCACAATCTTGGACTATCAAACAAAGTTCCATTCTCTTCCTTTTATTGCTTTTATTTGCCTCTGATAACCGAATGAAGATCTGCCTTTTGTTGAATTTATAGAACTTCTGCATCTTGGCAATGCCCTCAGGCGATTTCACTTTCCAAATTCTGTTTATCTCAGGCCAACTGCCTTTCTGCATAATTTTCTAGAGTATGTGCAGCTTTCCTGTGCTCTGGGACACATGCTGTTTTGTCTTGGGAGACAATTACATGTTGGTTATGTTGGGACATTGAAATAAAGTACATATTTATTCTTACCTAGTATAGGAGATCTAATTAAGAGATTTGATTGTAATTGGTTGTTTTCCCGTTTGTCCATGGAGTTTTTTAAGGTTAAAATCACGAGTTCTTTAACATTTTAAGCTCTAACCATAACCAGAAGCTTTATCATCTGAAAAATGATCAAGAATTAGTGTTAGTGTTGGCAAACTTGTACGGCACTTTTGATGATGTTATGTAACCATAAACTTTGATCTACAACATTGTCTTATATAGATTTCTTCATTTATAAAAAAAAAAAAAATTACAACGCTGTCTTAATAGGTGTTAGTTTGACTATTTAATAAATTCTGTTGGGCAGGCAAAGATTTTTCTCTTATGATACTTTATTTAATTCAGGTTGAACTTGTTATTCTTCCTCGTTCAATCATCAATGAAAATCCACCTGAACAGAAAAACCAGCAGCCTCCACCTCCACCGCCCCCTCCACAAAATCAAGAGTCTTCTGAGGAACAGAATGAAGAGGAAGAACAAGAGGTATATTATTGATTGCTCAAAACTTCATATTGATGTACAGGATTGTATATTTTGCTTCTTCCTCCTTTTACCTGTTATTGGTAGAAATCAATTTCCACTTGCTAGTTTTCTTGCACATTTCCTAGCTTGCATCTTTTTATTACAAGAAGAAATTTCTATAATGAGTCATGTTTGCTGCTTTTTTTTCAATAATGACTGTTTTGTAAACAGGATGAAAATGATGAAGAGAATGAGCAACAAGAACAAATACCTGAGGAGTTCATCTTTGATGCCGAAGGGGGTTTGGTGGATGATAAACTTCTCTTCTTTGCACAACAAGCACAGAGACGCCAAGGGAAAGCTGGAAGGGCAAAGAATGTTATATTTTCGGAAGACAGAGGCCGATATATTAAACCAATGCTTCCAAAAGTGCGCTTCCCCCTCTATCCTTCTCTCAACATTAGAGGATGTTGAGTCACGAGTTATCCCAAATGTTTTAGTTTTAGGAAATTGGTGCACTTATACATATATCAAGCTAATTTAACACACAATCCCTTGTGCAACCCTGACTCCCTTGTAGAGTGGAAAGACAAACAAATTGAACAAAATAAGGTGCACCAATACAGGCAAACAAAGTGCACAACAAAAATTGGGGAACAAATATTAAATTGGGACTTGAACTTAGGACCTTCCAAAAGCTTAAGCGGTGAGGAAATGCCGAAATGGGCCAATAATGCATATCAAGCTAATTTAATAGAGGAGACAAATGAAAAAAATAGAAAAATAATTTGTGATGTGGCTACATACTCTTTGAACCTGTATATTTCTGATATTTTTTTGAAACTGTAAAAATTGGGGTAGATATTTATTTTTCTTCAAGCAAATACAAGGATTCATTCTCAGTTGCCCATTCTTGAATTTAATTGATGGATGAAAAACTTTCTTGAGTGTCAGATTCTAGAGTTTTTTTCCCCTTTTTTTTTTGGGGGGGGGGGGATTTGTTCCTGCACTCTCTCTGTCCTGACCAAATTCCACTTTCTTAAGCAGGGTCCTGTAAAGAGACTAGCCGTTGATGCAACTCTCAGGGCAGCTGCACCATATCAGAAGTTGCGAAGGGAGAAGGATACTCAAAAGATTAGGAAAGTTTTTGTCGAGAAAACAGACATGAGAGCCAAAAGAATGGCACGAAAAGCAGGAGCCTTGGTAGCTAAATTCTCAAATTTATTGCATCCTAACTTTTGCTCTTTTTCTTTTCTTTTTCAGTCCTTCGTCTAATCATGTTATCAATTTTGTGGGTTGCTATTGTCCTATTTTGTCTTTTGCTTTCCCTTTCCCCATAGTACATCTTATGTGGACCTTTTTTTTTTTTTTTTTTTCGCTGATTTCGAAATCAGAGTTCTGACACCTATCATTGATTACCAAACTTAAGAACTCTCATTTCTTTATCACGAATAGTTGAAAAAAAATTCTTCCCTATGGGACCTAAATGAAATATCAGTGGAATAATTCTTGTTATGTTTTCCATCGAAACACAGTGAAGCCTACCAAAATGTGGTGTGATATACAAAAACACTAAGTAGTTTAGTTAATTTATTATTAGGTTTTTATGTACTAGATATATTTCAATTTATTCTTATAAACATTTATATATTGTTTCATATATATATATATATATATTGTGCAGCTTCCAAAATATTTCTTAAACATTTTATGAATAATTCCGTTTCCATATTAACAAATCTTCCGTTAAATGGGCCACATGGACATGGCTATTTATTAATGGGTCATGTGATCATCTAACGGAAAATTTGCTAGCTAATAAACTTTGGAATTAATTTGCATTTCTGGGAATTCTGTGCATGGCAGGTAATATTTGTTGTTGATGCTAGTGGAAGCATGGCATTGAACCGTATGCAAAATGCAAAAGGTGCCGCTCTTAAATTACTGGCAGAGAGTTATACAAGTAGAGATCAGGTGTGAATTGAAGACACTAATACGTGTTGACTTTCAAAATTTCTTAAAATATCAATTTGCTTTCTCTGTGGTTTATTCTATCTTCTCACATTTAAGCTTCAGTTTAGTACTTGAAAACATATTGGCTTTTTATCCTTGCTCAAATAAAATTAAAGTTTGTCGCATTTGTTATTGTCTCACATAAGAGGTTAATTTTTCTGATAAGAGAAAAAATGCCATCAAGCGGTGCAGTTGCCATGCCTGCTTATTCTGAAGATTGGTTCCAAGGAAATTTAGCAGTAGTCATTGACATTGATGAAGTCTTCTTAATCGAATGCCAAATAACCTGATGTATGATTGCTCTTTCTTGCTGAACAGATCATATGAGTGTAAGGAATGGAAGACACAATCCATGTGCTTTTTTGTGAACTCGGCTCTCTCTTTTTTCTTTTTTCTTTTTTAAAAAAAAGGAACTTTTTTTCCCCTTTGCCAGATGTTTGCTCATTTGTTGCTCTTAGCCTTATATCTTGGTCATAAGTTTTAATGAGTTAATAAGTAACATTTATCAAATTTATTATTTAAGGTGACATTTGATAATTTTTGCTCCAGTTTTTATTCCATAATAGTTAACTGTGTGATTTTTTTTTACCATAATCCAAAATAGGTTTCTATCATTCCTTTTCGTGGAGATTCTGCGGAGGTGCTGTTGCCTCCTTCCAGGTCTATTGCTATGGCGAGAAAACGTCTTGAGAGACTTCCATGTGGTGGAGGTTCCCCCTTGGCTCATGGTCTTACCACGGTATGCAAATTCATCCAAATATTATTATTGCTAGCTTATTGGCTAAATATAAGGAAGTTAAAAATTATGATCATGCAATGGTATGAAAGTTCATTCAAATCTTATTATATAGGGTAAATTATATTTTGCACCCTTTGAGTTTTTCACTAAATCCCACTTCAGGGTTTCACATTTTAATTGTAATAATTAAGGGTTTGAGGATTCACTTTGTTGCAATGTGAGGCTTTCGACACGCTCTGTTAAGATTCCACTCAAATGTACGTTAATGTTTTACCCCTCAATTGGCCACATGTGCATTTAATGGTAAAATTAATAATGAAAGGTGACAAAGGCTCGACATTGCAACAAATTGAATTTGCAAGCTTTTAATTGTTGTAATTAGAATGCCAAACTGTGAAGTGAGATTTGCTGAAAAACTTAGGACTGCAACTAAGGATGTAAATGAACCAAGCATTCAACAAGTTGCTCGGGAGGTAAATGAGCAAGGCTGAGCATAGTTTTCAAGCCTGATATTAAACAAGTCAAGCTTGCTCAAGGGCGAGTTCGGCTCAATAAGGTTTATAAATTAACTCATTTATTAGTCGTGAACATAGTCGTTCATGGCTCGTAAACATGTTTGTTTAAGTGTTCATGAACATGCTAATAATTGGATTGGCTAAGATTGTTTTTAAAGGTTTTGTAAATTAGATTAGTTATAAGTTGTTTGTTAATTTACGTCTTGTTTAATAATTTAAAAAAACTTATTAGTTTGTTTATTAAAAAACACATTTGTTTGTTATGGTAGTTTGTTAGTAGGCTCATGAACAAGCTCCATTAGAGGCTTGTGAGCATACTAGATTCGAGCTCGAGCTTGCCAGTAAACTTAACAATAAGTTTGAAAACAATATTTTGACCTCTTTCAAAACTTGACTCGAGATTGAACTCACCAATAGACTTAACAAACAAGCCTGAACATTCTGATACTTTCCTCAGCTTGTTTGCAGCCCTAGGTGCAAAATGTAATTTACCCTACTATTTAATTTGTGTGTTTCATGAAGATGTATTCATTTTTTTCTGGAGTTATTTTAAGTTTGTCTTCCTAAAAATAAACACAGTAATATATGTATTCTAGTTTTGAGCATGCATTGCTTTTTTTCCCCTCTCCTCTACATTGTTTGATTTATAACTGAACCACTTGCATCTACGTATTGATTTTCGGCTCCTGACAAAAAATCACAAACCTGAAATTTGTCAATGTGATTACAGGTATTATCTACATTTTCTAACAGTTGTATTTACCCGAATCTCCCTTAGGCTGTCAGGGTTGGGCTAAATGCAGAGAAGAGTGGTGACATTGGACGAGTAATGATTGTTGCCATCACTGATGGTAGAGCCAACATATCACTGAAAAGATCCACCGATCCTGAAGTTGCTGCATCCGATGTACCTAGACCTTCTTCCCAAGAGTTGAAGGTAAATTTGTGCACCAAAAAGATGCACAGTTACATCATTTGCTCAACTGGATATACGAGAGCCCCTTTTTGGACACAATGCTAAATATTAGCTCAAATTAACAAATACTTAGTCCTAAACTAACTGGGGTTAATGCATAAATTAGGGGGTTTGAAGGCCAAAATTTTGAAAAATTTGAAAAAAGTATAATGCGTCTGTCACTTTTTTACGTTTGAAAGGCAAAAACTCCAACTTTCTGATATAAACCTATTTGAACGTGGTCTCACTTATTCATTCGAAAGGTTTTGGTCAGAAAAGTTATCAAAAAGTTGACAAAAGTTGGTAAAAGTTAAAAAAAGTTAGCAACAGTTTGTAAAAGTTGGTAAAAATTTGAAAAATTTAGAGTTTTTGCACGGAAAATGAGAAAAGGAGAATAACCAAAAGTTGATAGAAGTGTGGAAAAACTGGGCTTCCAAATGCCCCCTTAATCTGGATGGAGAGAGAGAGAGTCCATTTGGAGTATTTGCTTATGGTGATATTTCTGCTGTGTTGTCTTTTTAAGGATGAGATTCTTGAAGTTGCTGGCAAAATATACAAAGCAGGGATGTCTCTCCTTGTGATCGATACAGAAAATAAGTTCGTTTCCACTGGCTTTGCCAGAGAGATTGCAAGAGTTGCTCAAGGTTTGGTTTTTCATGTTTGCAAATTAAGGCCCTTTGATTTCTATTGTCAGTGCTCTCTCCAGCTGCCTGATTATTTTCTCTTCAAAACATTTTGTTTTTATTTGTTTATTTTGCCAGGAAAATATTACTATTTGCCGAATGCTTCGGATGCTGTTATATCGGCTACAACGAGGGAAGCTTTATCAGCTTTGAAGAACTCTTGATTGTGATTTTTTTGTTTTTTTTTTTTTTTTGGAGGATTAACTTCTCATAGTATTTTAGGAGTTGCTCAAATAAATGTTGATGAAGTCTTTGCAAAGTGAAAGGTGAGGTTGTTTTGCTTTGTACTTGTTTCGAGTTCAGTGATTTGATTGAGATGGTCAAATTTGAGCCCTACGGAAAGCATATTCGATTTCAAAATCTAGCTCACAGTTCGCGTCAATTTGAACTTTCATGGTTGCAGCAGCCGGGGATGTTGCGTTTATTTCCCAAATCAAAGCCATACAAATTAGGGGGTTACCAAAAAAAAAAAAAAAATCTAATCAATCCAATCACTTTGGTTCAAGTATCTGTTAAAGACGATTTAATTTTGATTTAAAAAATAAATAACCCGTTATTTTCAATTTAGTTCTTGGATTACTAAATAAAATAACAAAACTGAAATTGAAAATAACCCATCTTGAAAAACCTGAAATTAACCTGAAAAATATAATATATAATCTAATCCGAACTAATTGAAAACCAATCTGAATATGTAATAGATAACATAATATTATAGATTCAAATCAGTGTACTTGTTTTAAACATTTTTGAAATTTTTTAACATTATTTATTTGGATACTTAGGCATCAAAATAAATAAATATAACGGTTTACCCGAAACAAAATGAGCTAATTCAATTTGATCTAGGTTAATCTAAACAATCGAAAATATTATAGATTCAAATTAGTGCACTTATTTCAAACATTTTTGAAATTTTTTTAACATTATTTGGATACTTAGGCATCAAAATAAATAAAACGGTCTACCGGAAACAAAATGAGCTAATTCAATTCGATCTGGATTAATCTAAAAAATCGAATAGATTCATCTTGATATTTTTGGTTCGGTTCAATTTCAAATTAAAACATGTTTGATTTTGAATCTAAATTTAAAAAACCTGGAAAAAATTACTTTAATCTTGGATTAACTTGAATTAAATCGATTAATGCACATCCCTAATATATATAATACATATCATATGTCACGAAAGAAAGCGTTTTGAACTTGATTTCAATATACATGTGTTTCAAAATCGTACTTTTAAATCTCACTTCTATTAAAGTGATAATACTTACGACTTCAATAAATCTATAAAATTTTGAAGTTGTGGGTTGGAAAATTAACTTCGTTGAACTTGTGCTTCACATTTGTGACTTTTATGAAGCATGAAACCTTAAAGTCATGGGTTGAAACATCGATGTTGAAAACCATAACTTTAATAATGATTTTATTATGAAACCGACGGTGTAACAACTTTATTAAAGTGTTGAATCAAATCGGTGTTGAAAACCATAACTTTAATAATGATTTTATTATGAAAATGGAAGTGTGACAATTTTATTCAAGTCATGAATTCAACACATCTATACTAAAATTTCAATGATAGCTGATCACATACAACCAATAATAACTCTAATAAGTCTTACTTAGTTTGAAGATTTTACAAAAATCTCCTACAACGACTCTTTAAGTCTTATTGCTTAAATTCAACTTTAATAAAAAGCTTATTCAAAGATTTAGATGTTGTCTAAATAGTATATACTTGTCCTGAAAACTTCTCTAAAACAAGATCACAGCACAACTTAATTCACTCTTTTTAACTTCAACCATAGGGAGGAAAACACCATAATACAACTTTTAAATTTGTGCTCCAAAAAAAAAAAAAAAAGAGAGAGAAAAAGAAAGAAAGAAAAAGGAAAGAAAAAAAAGGGAAAAAGGAAAGAAAAAAAATAGAAAAAAAGCAAGGAAGAAAAAATAAACCATTTTAAAAAATGAATTGAACTTTCTTAAATTAGATTGGATATTTGTCAACAATAAGAGCAACTTCCACTACAAGACCAATTTACACCTTCCCTTTTTTAATTATAACAGGATCTATATATTACATATATTTTTAAGTATGCATCTATACCATCTGTACGCTATCCACACTTTGAGATGGAGATGAATCACCTTGTGATGGAGATGAATTTGAGGCTGCAAGAAGAGATGCTCCAATGCCTGATCCATCCTCTGTAACCTTGAGAATGACATATGGGGAGATTTCTTCCCCTAAGATTTCTGCCATGGCTTCATTCAAATACTCTCTGTACATGGAATAACTTGTATAAACTTCCCCCTCAACTGCCACCACCGTTCTTCTTACCTTGCTATGGCTCCCTTCTTTGATTCTTCCACTTGTAATACCACTGCCATCCCGGCCAATCTTCTTCAAGATCCCCACAATGCCAGCAGCTGCCAATCGGGCAGCCCTGCGGGTCACCACATCACATATCCTCACAATAATCTTTTGAACTTTCAAAGGAACATCGGGAATCTGAAATTTGAGATAGGAAAACACCAAACAGAAAAGAATAAGGTTGAGTTTAGAAAGAAAAAAGTAGTTTTTTTTTTTTTTGGGTAGCTGGCTATTAGCTAGCTTTTTTTTTTTTTGGTATTTGAGAAGGGAAAAAAGCTAATTTTTCAGCTTTCTTTTTTTTAATTTGACTTTTTTTGCCCTTTAAGGTTCAAAAGAAGTTTAAAATGTAAGAGGGTAAATTAGGTCATTTTAGAACAAAGCCAAAAAACTAATAGCTAAAAGCTAAACTACTAGCTTTTTTTTTTTTTCCCAAACAATCACTAAAAGTGAGTATGGAATGATAGGATAGATTGAGGGAGGGAGCAACATGAGACAGCAACATGAGTTTGCAATGATGCAAACTGATCTATACCTCTAGCACATCATTTAAGATTCTGGCTACCTCCCTCAAGTTGGGGGAATCATCCTCATGCATAGCAGCCATTAATGGTGTCCTGAAATTTTTTGAGGTAAGGTTGAAACAAAGTCAGTATTACAGTGCAACCGGAGGACAACATCCCAATACGCACCCAACAGAATTTATATTGAGCTGTAATATCATGCAATGTAGATAGAAATAGCAACTTGGTTACACTAAAAACCCAACTGACTAGTGGGTTAGCTTTATCTTGCTGAATATTAAAGAGTATGGCTGAGATTTATCAATATCCAGAATGCATAGCTTTACAACTGAAGAACAAAATAAGGAAATGAGCAATAAAAAATCCAATTTCCCAAGAAAACAATGGTACTTCCCATACAGATCGAGCACACAACATTAGTGAATGGAAATATTCACTACTAAGTTTGAAATTCTCAATAAGACAGAAGGCATCTAAGCTGATGCAGAAATAGAAAACCAGCCATGCATTAGCTTTGCATTTCGAACTTGAAAGTCTTCCTCACCCCTACTTTTCTTCTATGAGAAAAAGAGAGGAAGAAAATCTATAGTAGTGCAACAGTCATATCTGAATGAACGTCACCAACCCTTTTCGGGTTCTAGTCAGCTCATTCCTGTTAATTCACTTGTCACATGGTTATCCGTTATCCCATGGTTCAATGAGGAGAGCATCCCAGTCTAGTAGGTCTAATAACTTGAATATTGAGAAATAACGGGGTTCTGTGGGAAGTGCATGTTTAGTTGGGAAGTCTCACCAAAGAATCCTTCTAAGGGTGAAGGGAATAGCAACAAAGTTACACATCTTGAACCTTTTGAGTGCGAATGAACAAGCTGGGCTGATTAATAAGGATATGGAGACATTTTAAGTGCTTTTGGAAAAATTTAATTTTTCTTAGATTAGAAGAAATAAAAGAAAATGGGGAAAAAAAAAAAAGAAATAAAGGAAAACGGGGAAATAGAGGGAGCTTTAAGTTGTGTCAAAATAGTGTTGGGAGTACGGTTCCAAAAGAAAATAGTGGTAGAAAAATGACAAGGGAATCGAAAAATTTGCAGTTTAGGCAGAATTTTGGTAGAGAGAAGGGGGTTGTTGGAGTTAACGATGAAGATAATTAGTTTAGTTGGAATATTAGGGGGGTTGGGTTCAAGGAAGAGACGTGGGATTAAGGATGTTTTAGTTAAGCTTTGTCCTGATATTGTTGTGCCTCAAGCAACTAAATTAGAAATGGTTGATGGGAGATTATTGAGTGCTTGGTTCTAATCATCAGAATTGGGCTTTTTTACCTTCTTGCAGTGGATCGAGGGTATAGTGATCATTTGGAATGAGATGGCGGTGAATTAAGTGGGGATCCTAACTTCACCAAAAGATTCAAGAAAAAGGTCAACCCTTCGCGGAGCAGCCCAAACCGGTCCAGCACCATAGATGTTCTGCCCACGAAGACTCCACGAATAAGTGATCCACAATTTCAGCTGCATCTTTACACAGACAGAATCGATTCACAATTACCAAACTCTTCCTCCTCAAGTTATCTAAAGTTAAAATTATGCCCTAAACTGTACGCCAAACAAAAAATGCCACTTTAGGTGGGGGCTCGCTCCTCCAAATTTTGCCCCATGGGAACTCTGTTCCCCCCACCCACCAAGGCAATGAGACTTGACTTGAATACACATGCACTCATCAATGTCCAAATGGATTTGTCTTCCCTGCCAAACGCCTATAAGTTTGTCGAAACTGCATCAACCATACAAAGAATTTGGTCCCAATTCCACAAATTTCTCCTCAATTTAGCCTCCCAGACCAAACTACCTATTTCCAGACACACATTCTTGGATGGAGACCCCCTTGTTCCAAGCCAAAGTGAAAATTCCCCAAAATCATCTTTCAAACTCCCTTCCAACCATCGCTCCTTCCAAAATTCCTCCGTCACCTTGCCCTACCTACACTATTTTGAATGTGCTAAAAACAGGCCAATTGCATGGATGCTCTTCCACAACCCTACTCCATAAATATATATAAATATTATCCGTGTCTCCATCTCCAATCCTTAAATAAGAGAATAGATAGGTCCAACTTTTAGACACGCACCGTAACCGAGTCCTTGTAACATAATAATAATAATAACAACAACAACAACAACACACACAGACAAAACTATAATGGGATTGTTGTCTCTTTGCTTCTCATATTTGTAATAAATCTTCCAATATAAAAAGCATGTGACCGCGATTTGTTACCTGTAGCATCTATGTTATTTGCATTTGCATAACTGCCATATAAATAACTGAAGTAGAATGCTACAAATCAAGTTCATAATTTTTAACTTAAATTTAATCTGAAAAGATCACTAAATCTTTCGATTTTGAAATGTTTCCAATACACCTTTTTCCCTCATTTCCTATGACTCAAAGCATTTCTTTTGTTCCCTCTTCCACCAGAGTGACCTGCAAATATCACTACTGAACCATGTACTGGTGTCTCGTAAAATCCTAATAATAGTTTTTTTTGTACTTTCTTGGATTACCTAACTTACGAGGTTCAAGACATCTTTACAAAGGATTCAACAATTTTCGATCGTTATTACAGTATTGCCTATATGTGCCCTTACGTCACCCAATAACACTGCAGCCAAATCCAATTGAAGAAAATTGTGTAGGAATCCTGGAACTCTAGGAAGGCTGATCCAAAGAGAGAAAAACATAAGCAGAATAAAATCCAGAAGAAAACAAGATGATTAAATCAACATTATTTAAAGCACTTGTAGAAGCATTTTACAAGCAATATGGGGTTATATTTCACTTGCTTTTAAAACAGCACATATGAAGAGTAATCAACTAGAACAATGTCGAAGAGAAGTAGCAGCTTCCATATAAGTACGCAAGAGAGAGAGAGAGAGAGAAGAAAAATACCTCAAAATAAAAGGCTCCAATAGTCTAGAAGAGAGAGGTCCAAAATTATCCGACTCTTGTGACATCCTGAGGATCACTCTTCTTACAATTTCACCCAGATACATTCCTGATATCATTTTCTCAAAACCCTGATGGAAGATCCTTACTGTTATTTTACTGGCTGTTTATTAAAGAGGAAAGAAGGCAGCAGAGGGGGAAGGGGGGATGTGGGAAGGATGTATTTAAGTGAGATTTAACAGCAACAAAGTCGTACTTGATCATTGGGGTTTGGGCTATCGGCATCTAAATCAATATCATATGATGTCCTTGGCAAATGCGACGACCAGAAATTTCCCCATTCCATATTTACTACCTAGTTAATGAAATATAAGAGGAAGTAAAATAGCTATTTTCCCCAAATTTAGCCACGTATGAGACATATCTCTGGAGAACCCAAGGAAGTTACCATGCCTCCAGAAGCAGTTAGCAAGCCTTGACATTTAATAATAGCATCTGCTTTCTCCCAATAGCAGGCATTCGTACCCGTCCCAATTACCACTGCAGCAACTGTGTCTTCATCATGATAATGTCCAAGTGCTAATGTTCCCACAGTATCATTTACCTACTTAAAAGGAGAGCATCCAACAGAATACTCATTCATTGTTCAAATACATAGTTAAATACACAAATTCAAGTAACAAACACAGATAAACACACATCTACGTCTACATCTCTAAGTTTACTATTGGTGCCCTGTGATCGTCAATTTCAATTCAAATAGAGAGCAGATAAGACTTTCTCAAGCATGCAGTCTATTATTATGTCCACTGTTGGTGCCCAGCAAGGGTCAATATCTAAACACAAAGAGACCAAATGGACTAAGTAAGATAATAACATACCAAAACTGAAGCGAAGAAAAATGACTTGAGCAAAAAGGCTGACCCTACCAACTTCAATCAAGTTCACTAATGAGCTTAAGTGCATCACCTTATCACTCTAAATACAATTTGGATAAGAAAGCAGCAGTGATCCAATAGACAAATCAACTGAAGACAATAAACACACAACAAATCTTCAGCATAAAAGCAAGTAATCTATCTTCTAAAAGTAAAATAGCATGAAAACCTCACAAAATTATCACATGGTGTTTGCTAGAGACAGAGAGATGTATATATAATTTCATAAAATTTGTTTCTTTTTTTCTCCCCCATGACAATCACATTCCAACTTCACACAAAAAATTAAATAAATAAATAAACCTTCTCGTAAGATTCTGGGCCTACTTAGAGAAAAGTTGATACACTGTTTTTGTGCAGTCAATGTTGATATTGCACCAGGGACAGATATGGATGCAGAAATGGGAAAAACAATGCAGCCCAATACGATCATACCAACATGACAACGTAACAAATCAGGACAAACAAAAATTCTTCAACCCCGCAAGATGTTCACACATGCCTAACCATTGTGCTGCATCTCCCTCGATGTCTGAAGAGTCTCTCAAATGTTTGAAAAAGTGTCTAGTTCTAAAATTTAAAAAATAATAACACACATTTGGTCGAGTATCCAACACCTATGATGAGAGTACCCAATGACACCGAGCCCTTATTGCAGCCAGTGCAACTCCATACATTGCCACAATATGTACTCACCTCAACACCTGCAAAAAATCTAGGATTACTGCAAACCTCTTTACTCAAATGATCTTACTCGTATATATAACTTGTACCCTGATTTCTTTCCGCTGAAACAGAACGGTTGGCTCTTTTCTGTTACTTCACCTCCTTACAACAAATTCATGTAGAACTGAATGTCTTACAACCTATCACAGCATATATTCATGCCATGCAGTTGCAACAAGAACAACTAGTTGCTCTCAATTTCAAAGCAGGTCTTGATCTCGAGTATGATTCCTTTCACTTTCAAATTTCACTAGCTAAGAAATTCTCTTCCTGGGTGAGACATACTCCAAGGGAATCCACAATATTGTTCAGGTAACTCCCATCTCCTCAGTATGCACATCATTCAACTCTTGCTAGTTAGACATCCAACTCTGAACAAGAAGGCACTTGCAACAAATGGTCTTGGTAATCCCGTCAAAATACTCGGGGTGGTCATGAACGAGGTCAAGAATTGTCTAAACACTGTTCATTTTGGAAGGAAAGATCAGAGTCATGACACCTGTTGGAAACCACACGGTCATCCTCCACATATGACTAATGCTTCCACTACTGCGACATATGGCTAATGCTTTCACAACTGCGACACCTTCGCCGGTCCCCTCCAAGGGTAACTAGTATCATAACCATGGCTAATGAGTAGCATTTAGAATTTTTGGAGTTTCAAACTACGAAATAGATATCTCTTTCCACTATTTCCCATGCCCAAAATAATAATTCTCTTGCTTGTCTATCCTCTCGTCATTTACAACCTCGAATTCTTGATTTTGGTGCCTCTGGTTGTATCTTAGGCACTTCTACTCTTTTCTGACATTAAGTCTTCAAATAAACTTGCCACTATTACTTAAGCTAATCACTCCTCTATCTTCCTATCTTTTGTTTTGTACATCCCCTATCTAGTCTTCAATCTCATGTCTGTCAGTCAACTTACTAAACATCATAATTATGCTATAATTTCTTTCCTTATTCTGTTTTGATCTAGGATTTGAAGACCAAGAAGAGAATTGGAGCATGAAGCCGGTGGGCTATACTTTCTTGATGCCAATCCACCTTCCACTTCCACGTACTCTTGTTGCCTTGGTCAACCATCGTTGGATAACCTAAAGTTGTTTGTTCCGCATTTAAGTCATTTAAATTCTTTACAATGTGAATTTTGTTAGTTAGAGAAGAAACATCCTATTTCATTTGCTCCCAGAGTCAATAAATAGACATTAGGTCCTTTTTATTCAATCCATTTTGCTATTTGAGGTTCGAGCTACGTAACTTCGAAATTAGGTTTTCAATATTTTGTAAGATTTGTTCTTGATTATTCTTGAAACACGTGGCTTTATTTATTAAAAGAGCATTCTACATTATTTTCTATTTTTTATGCTTTATTTACCAAAATCAAACTCAGTTTGATACTTCTATTCACATTCTTTGTAGTGATAATCCCCGTAAATATTTTTTTAAAACTTCTTATAACTTTATGACGGCATCTAGCGTCATACATCAATCCTTTTGTTCTTGCAGTCCACAACAAAATGGAGTAGCTGAGCATAAGAACCATATCTTGTTGAGACTGCTCACTATCTTCTTTCCCAAATGAGTGTTTCCAAATATTTTTTGGGATGATACAATTCTCACAACATGTTACGTCATCAATTGCATTCCTTCTTCAATTCTCCAAAATAAATCCCCTCATTCTCTCCTTTTTCCTTATGATTTACTCCTTTTGATTCTTCCCTGTCTCCTTAGTTTGTTGCATTTGTTCATCAAGTCACCCTGGTATTGATAAGTTGGACCATTGTGGCATTAAATGTGTGTTCCTTAGGTACTCTCGTTCTCAAAAAGGCTACCGCTGTTCTCAATTAGTACTGTTACAAAGCATTTATTTTGCATGAAGGAACGTCTGTGATTGGCTGGCAGCCCATAACACCTTTAAGGATTCAAATAATGTAGGTGTCTTAATGACCATAAGGCTGTTATTGCAACCATTAAAATAAATTCTAGTATGTGAGAAAAAAAAAAACACAACAGAAAACCATGCCCACAATTGAACCACAAAAAGCTGACATCCTACACATAACGATCCCAATGGCAACGTATTTTTCGCTAATAAATAAGTACATTTAATCTATGCTTTTTCAATATATTTTTGTCCATTCTCATCTCAACTTATTAACTCATTGTTCTTCAGATGGAATAAAAAATAATGCTAATACTTCATAAAAGACCAGAACAAGGTGCCAATAAGCAGAAGGAAGGGAAAGGGGACAGGGGGGACTAAAACAAGCACTACATATATACCATTTTAAGGATAATGAAACTTCAACAAAGTTCTCATGGATCCAGAAATATATCAAGACAATAAAATCACTAGAAAGGAAACTGCTCACAAGTGCTGTGACCCGCATATCTAGACCTTTTCTATACAATGCTTGTTGTAGACATTCAGAAACATCTTTTTCTACCTGGCATGAAATCAATTTTAGTATGACATAAGTTTCACCCAATATAACTCTCCAATTCCTACATTAATCTATTGAATAAATCAGTAAACCGATTTATCATTTATACATTGATAGAAATTTTTATTATTTAATGTCTCCGTAGAAACCATTTTCATAAATTTTTTATGCAATAAGAGCATATTGAAACCAGTTACGTATCTATCAAAAAGTGAAATGAGTGATGTGACTCAAAAATTAAAATTAATTTTGGTAGCTTTTCGGTTAGCATGGAAACAGAAACGTTTCTAAAGTGTTTCGGAAATGTTTCAACAGTAGCAAAAAAAGATTAGAATATCTAGAAATGTTTACAAATATTTATTGAAATCCATCTAAATATACAAAAGCTTAACAATAAAATAATTAAGCAACTTCTTATGTTGGTACCTTCTTTCTTTTTTTTATATAGTTTTCACATGTTCTACCATATTTCGATAAAAAACAGTAAATTTTTTATTCAACCAGTATTTTGTTTCGGTCTTTCAGGATTAATGGAAACTTTCGACCGTTTGATGGAAAAGAATAGTATTTTGATCCTTGGTTAGATTGTTGTCATTGCAGCCACTGCTCAGTTCAGCAACTTGAGTTTGAATAGTTTAACTGCTGCAATCTGAATCAGTGTTGCTAGAGGGCAAATATGAGATCCAACTTTGCAATCAACAAGAGCGTAACTACTCCTAACTATGTTGCTCCATATCAAATGGCTCTACATGATTTGGAGCATCCAAAAGTACATATAGGTGAACGCCTAACTAACCATGTCTTCAAAGGAAAATCCTTTTGTCCATTTGATTAGAATGCCAGATGAGATAGACATTTGTTTTATAGGAAATGAGAATGTAAATCCGAGTTCCCTTGTTTTGACGGCCAAGGGTTCAGAAACTCCTTCCTTTTCTACGAACTCCTTTAGCCAGGAGGCAATAAAATCAAAGAGCTCCTGCCAGCAAAATAAGCCAATTTCACTAATATTACTATGAAAGAAACTCCAGGGCAATGCTCAAAAGTAGCACATCATTAGATACAAACTTGGCCACCTCACTTGTGCTCGTCATTAGATGTTGAGGAATAGCTTGTTGTTCCACATCATGCTCAATAATAGCTGACCTATTGCCTCCTAGCCGAACCCGCAAGACCCTAAAATTAGTACCTCCAAGATCTAGAGCATAATAGATTCCGCTTTCACTCCTGAGGAAATGTTTGGCATAATTAATGATAAGTAACTAAGAAACATAGTAATTACAAGTGAAAAAACTAAAAAAGTTTTTGACAGCGAGCATTAAACCGACCACAGAGCAATTTAATTTAACACCAAATAAGCAATATCCCAATTATATGAACAGGATAAAGACCATCTAGGCTTTCTTATCTCCTGAAATGATCCAAAACACAATTCTATATTTTATAACTGCTCCTTCCCCAGTTATCACATGATCAAGTATGGACTTTTTAAATAGCAGACCAAAGCAAAAGTTCCACATAAACAAAATCTACATAATTTGAAATATTAACTACCTAAAGTGTGTATGAACACATGAGAATTTACACTCCCTTCATAAGTAAACATTAATTATTTGGAGAAGGGGCCGGGATTACATGAACCCAAACCTTAAATCTAGGTGGGGTGATTTTCGACTTCAAATAGCCCACAAAGTAATTATGGATCGACCTTGACATTAGTACTTAAATTCAACGATATACAACTAACAAAATTTCCCATCAAAACAAGTCCCAAACAAAACATAGAGGACGATGGCTAAATGAAAAATTTATCTATATTTGATTCCATTAGCAACTGTTAATATTTAAATTATAAAATCAATCAAAGCCAACCATTTAATCCCACCTGCAAAGCCCAAGGCAAAGTACACCCAAAATGTACAGTATCAAAAGAGAAAACAAAGGGAAGTGGCAAAAAGAACCACCTAGAAACCTGTTTTCCAGATGCTAAAAGTTTCACACGGAAAAAAAAAATAAAAAAGGATCTTTAAAAGAACAGCAAAAATATTGTATCCACCACAATGCAGAATGTCAAAAGATCAGTTTACAATAACTGTGTGCACCTATTCCAGAAACCAAAAACTAAATTAAGTAATGATTGTAAACTGGAGAGGATTTACTGAAAGGCTTGACACACCCAAATAGACGATCCCTACTAGATATTTATAGACTCTCAATATACACGTACAATAAATACTGTAATAGGAACCTAGACTAGGTACATATTCCCTAGATACATAAATACTAAATACACTAGGTAATGACTAGATACATGAATTAACACACCTTAACACTCCCCCTCATGACCCAGGTTCTAGGCCCGGGCTCCCCATCTCCATTATATGTATGTTTGTTATCCTCGAGAAAAAAAATAACACTTTCCCGGAAGTTGAAGTATATATGTCATATGTTTCAAGCTTGTTACAACTAAGCCTTATATTAGATTCTCCAAGAGCTTTGGTAAACAAATCAGTAAATTGATCTTCAAATTTCACATGACTAGTTTTGATCACATTTTGTAGAATCTTTTTTCTGACAAAATGACAGTTAACCTCAATATATTTAGTCCTCTTATGGAATACGGGATTAAAAGCAATATGAATCGTAACTTGATTATCATATAGTAACTCCATGGGCTGTGAGTGACAAACTCCCTATTCTTTTAACATGTTTTGTATCCAGATTAGCTCACAAAATGTGTATGCCATCGCTTCATACTCTGAGTTAGCACTCGACTCTGCTACTATAGTCTGCCTCGTACTCTTCCAGGATACTAGATTTCCTCCAACAAAGATACAATCCCAGTCGTAAATCGTATATCTGATGGTGATTCAGCCGAGTCTGCATTGGTGTGTACCCATGAACTAAAGTGTGTCCATTGTATTTGTACAATAAACTTTACCTGGTGTACCTCTCTGGTATCTCAAAATTCGAACAATAGCACCTCAATGACTACTATGAGGTGATTCTAAGAACTGACTGATCATACTCATGGCAAAGGATATATCGAGTCCGGTGACTATCAATTAGTTTAGCTTTCCAACCAACCTCCGATACTGACTATGATCATGCAACAACTCTCCCTGATCAACAAGCAATTGGTAGTTGAGTTCATTGGAGTATCCACATGTTTAGAACCTAACATACATGTCTCGGTCAACAAATCAATAACATACTTTTTTTGAGAGAGAGAGAAATACGTGACCAAGTAACCTCAATTCCCAAGACGTATTTCAATGGTCCCAAATCCTTAGTACTAAACTTACTTTAAAGGAACATCTTCACATTAACAATATCTTATGAATCATCACCTGTGACAACAATGTCATCTATATACACAAAGAGTCAAATCCGTCTTTTAGAAGAATGATAATAAAAGGCTAAATGATCAATTCCACACCAAACTAGGCCAAATTCAGTGGCAACAATGCTAAATCGGCCAAACCATGCTCAAGGAGACTATTTCAAACCATATAATGATTTATTCAGTTTGAAAACCAATCCAAACTCCCCCCTGAGTAACAAACCCAGGAGGTTACTCCATATATACTTCTTAAGCAAGATCACCATGCAAAATATATTTTTCACATCAAGTTGATGCAGAGACCAATGATAAATTGCAGCCGGAGAGATAATAAGACGAATAGAGGTAATCTTAATAACAGGAGAAAAGGTCTTAGAGAAGTCCAAACTATAAACTTGAGTATACCCCCTTGCGACCAAGTGCACCCTGTGTTACTCGGACTCTTCAGTTTGGGCAGAAGAACCTGTGTCAACACGACATCACACGACGCCGGTACTGATATGGGATCTGCATCCGATGAGGAGTGCATATGTTGGACACGGCTGTGCTAGAAGCTGACTAGGTTCATGTTATTTCCACCATGGTTAAAGCAGATTGAAGCTTGGTGGAAAAAGGGGAAGAAGAAGATTGATACGACAAAGACGGAGACAACAAGACGGAGAACTTCAGTTTCAACGGAAGACAAAACTTTCGGTTTCAGGCGATGACTTTTCTGGCGAAGACGAAGCAGCAGTGACATTTTAATCGGCGAAGAGAGAGACGATTTTCAAGGTCGGCAAAGAGAGAGATGAGTTTCTGACAAAGCCTTGTCATGCGAAAACAATAGCAACGTTTTGAACCACTTTTTAGGGGAGACAGCAACAACCTTTTAAAACCAAAGGTTAACTGTTCGGTCTTTTGTATAAAGCAACGATATGGATTTTTATTCAAAACAGCTGTCTTCTATGGTAAAATCAGTTGTCTCTCTCTGTGTAAAGCAATTTGATGTTATAATTAACTTTTTGTATTCTGTGTATTATACAAGTAATTGGTTCTAATAATTTAATTACATAAATATAATTAGACACATGTAACTGGTCCCAATAAATTAATTACATAAATATAATCAATTAAATTAATTTCATCCTTTGTCTTCTACCTATGATTATTAGGCTAGTCACTAAGCAAATTTAATATACTAACATAACTGATTAATAAGAAATGCTACCATGCAAGACTTTTACTCTTCTATCTGTGTATTATTTATAAAGAAAGAGAGTCAAAATAGATCAAACTAATCCGAATAATTATAAATATTTTAATAATTTTTTTTTTTTTTAAATTCATCCTAATTTCATGTAGTTGTATGCTTTTATAATTTATGTATATGGTTCTATGGTTCATATAACAATTAAGGTATATAAATAATTTAATAACTATGATATTGAATGTATAATTATTTTTAAAAAGTAAAAATAACTATGTAATAACAAAAGAATGAAAATAATCTTTGTCTCCTATGCATGTATATTACATGAGTCACATGTCCCAAGCAAACAAATTTATTATACTAACATGACTAATTAATAAGAACGTTCCTATGTGAGACTTTTGTTCTTCTATTTATGTATTAAATATAGAGAGAGAGTCACTAGAGTAGATCAAACTAGCATGAACAATTATAAGATTTTATAAATTTTATAATGACTTTTTTATTAAAAAACATTCCTCCTTATTCCATATATCAGCATACTTTTATGATTTATGATCATATAAGTTGCATAAATAATTTAATAATGATAATAATGAATGTCTAATTATTTTTAAAAAGGTAAAAAAAATTATGTAAGAATTAATTTTTTATTTATGTAAATGAGGGAAAAGGAAAAAAAAAAAAGCAATCAATACGAATAGAGCTAATTTTTGTGTGCTCTAAATCTTTTAAAAATAATAAAATTTTTATTATGGAAAAAATAATTCTTCATATTACCATGATTACTATTATAATCTAAAGTTAAAAGTTCATTCACACTCCTGTGCATAAAAATCTTTGTTCTTTAAAAATTGAAAATATAATTGCAAAAAAAAAAAAATATATATATATATATATATATATATATATATATATATATATATATATATGTGAAAAGTATAAATATATAATTTAATAGCACATTGGAATGCAAGAAAGACAAACAGATTTAAATTTAGTTTCAG
>QLOD02000010.1:19962163-20028680 GCA_003260245.2 Sideroxylon spinosum | reverse complement strand
GAAAAAAAAATAAATATATATATATATATATATATATATATATATATATATATATACATATAAATATATATCATTCAAGTTTAATAATTACATGCATTTTTTTTTTTTTATAATTACATGCATGTAAATAAATGCATATAAAGTCCATTAATTATTTTTTAAAAGGAAATAGGTATATACACGATAAATTTACAATTCATATAGAGAATAATGTTAAAGGGCAAAAGAGGCCAAAATTAATATGAATAGGGATTACACAAAGAATCTAATATAATTATAACATAAATTGTAACAAATCTGTAAATTTGTTCACCTAACTATAGAGCACGATGCATTTATAATGTGATCAAAAAGAATGTGATTAAAAAGCAAATATAATGGGAGTAATTAAAAACAATGTTATAAAAAAAAAAAAATTTAAGCAATTATAATGTGACCATAGAGCATGCAGCAATCTAATTTAACATATTCGTGAATTTTTTTCTTTATGTCTCAGACAAAAGGAATCAATTGACCATCCGTTCATTTATTGCATTTGGTCCGCTGAACTGTGGAGTCTAACTTTTTTATGTTTTGGAGTCCAAATGTGCTTCCCCGAAAACTTTAAAAGCTTTCTTTTAGCATGGTGGGGACAACCATTGGGAAGGAGGAAGAAGAAGATATGGAATTTGGTTCCCTTTTGTCTATTTTGGTTGATTTGGAAGGAACGCAATACGCGGACATTTGATAGCATAAAGAGGACTGTTTTGCGTGCCAAAAGTTTATGTCATTCTTGTTTGTACAGTTGGGTAGAAGAGGGGAAAGAGATTGATCTTTGTTCCTTTCTATATTTCATTGCTAGCATGCAGTGAGTAGGGGAAAGCTGTATTTTGTTTCTTTCTTTTAGCATCTCTTTGATGCTTTTAATAAAACTTACTAATTTTTCAAGAAACATATTCATGAATTTGTTCACCTAACTATGGAGCACGATACAATTATAATGTGATAAAAAAGAATGGCATAATAATATATTCATCAATTTGTTCATCTGACCATAGAACATGATACAATTATAATGCGATAAAAAAGAATGTGATCACAAAGCAATTATAATGTCAGTGATTAAAAAGAATATGATCACAAAGCAATTATAATGTGAGTGATTAAAAAGAAGGTGATTAAAAAAAAAAAAGAAACAATTACAAAGTGACCATAGAGTACGAAGCAATCTAATATAATTATAATATAGACTACATCATATCCGTGAATCTGTGAATCCGACTATATAGCATGATGCAATTATAATAAACCAAACCAAGCCAAGCCTTTTCTCATTAGGTGGGGTCCGCTATATGGATTTGACAACGCCAATCAAATCTGTTTAAGGCCATATCCTTCGTTAGATCCATAGAGGTAAGGTCATGTTTAATAGTTTTTTTCCAAATTTTCTTAGGTCTCCTTCTCCCTCTCCTACTCCTGGCAATCTCCATACTTTCACATCTTTTAACTGGTGCCTCCATTGGACGCCTTTTAACATGGCCGAACCATCTTAACATGATGCAATCATAATGTGATAAATAAAAAAAAGAATATGATCAGAAATCAATTATAATGTGACCATAGAGCATGAAGCAATTTAATATAATATTAATATATATTATAACATATATTTGAGAGGAAATATGTAGCACTCTCATAAGCAAATAAATATTTTTTTTCTCATCATTTTGAGTTAATCAAATATTAACTTCGTAGCAATCTAACATAATTATAATATACATTATAACATAAAACTTCTTTGTAATTAAGATTAGTAAACTAATATTTTTTTTTTTTGGAGGCAAAATTTAATGATAATAGTTGAAATTTAAAACTTCTAACACATTTAATTCAAATTTTCTGTTATATAATAAAATATCATATTATACATAATAAATCCATTCAATAAATGACAGAAAAATAAACTGACTTATTTCGCGGAAATTTGTTTCACATTTGTACGTAGTCTATGCACATAGGCTATAGCCTATTACATGCTCCCTGCCAAACTCCCAGCAAATCTATTTCTTTTGAAACAAAAACTTCAAAGCTTTCAAATCAGTCATCCAGCAACCACTTTCAAAGCTTTCAAAGCAAGCTTCGTCTGCTCATTTCTTCATCCAATAATTTCTTCATCCAACAACAATTTCAAAGCTTTCAAAGCAAGTTTCATCTGGCTCATTAATCCTTAAAGCAAGCTTCATTTGGCTCATTTCTTTAGCCGGGTTTCATTTTTTTTCAACTAAATCCCTTTTCCAGCAACCTTTAATGGCCTCCCAATCAACTCACAAACAAAAATCATCCCTTCGTCCAGCAAAAATGTGGGCGTGGTCTTGTAACTATAGCAACAAAAAAGTGACTGGTTCGTATTAAGAAGTTAAAGCCTACTTGATGAAGCTTTCTAATTTCAGAGTAGAAGCATGCAAATCCGTTAAAGATAATCAAAAGGGAGAACAATGAAGCAGAGGGAAAGAAAACTCAAGAACAAGCACAAGCAAGAAGAAGATCAGAACATGTTTCTTTCCTCAAGGATCAGACTTAGTGCAATCTAAGAAAAGAAAAGGACCACTGGAGAAAGCGCTCAACGTTATGGAAAGCGATATTATTTGGTGAGATGTCCTTATTTTCGGAAGTATTCACAGACCTTAGCCAATGGAAAATTATCCAGATATACTCCTACCTAAAATAGGTTGTGTACCACATTACTTACACAGGAGAAGGAACATGTGAATAGAAAATTGCAGCCTATCAAAAATTCATGGAAAAAAAAGGGGAGTATCTATATGTTCAGATGGGTGGTCTGATAGACAAAGAAAGCCACTGATAAATATAATGGTTGCATGAAGTGAAGGAGCTATGTTCTTAAAAGCAATTGATGCAAGTGAGAACATAAAGGATGGAGACTATGTTGCAAACATTTTTCTCTCAGCAATTGAAGAAGATGGCAAGGAGAACATAGTTCAAATCATAACTAACAATGCAGCAAATTACAAAACAGCTGGTCATCTAATTGAAAGTAAGTACCCTCATATTTTTTGGACACCATGTGTAGTGCACAATCACAATTTGGCATTAAAAAGCATGTCTGAACCTTCTGAAAAATCAGCTCATTATACACAATGTCAGTGGATTGCTAGTCTAGTTAATGATGTTCAAATATAAAAAATATAAGAAACTTCATTACCAATCATAGCATGCCTTTGGCCATATTCAATACTTCTTCCGAATTGAGTTTGCTAAGAGTAGCTAAAACAAGATTTGCATCAAACATTGTCATGGCTACACATTTGAAAGAAGTTAAAGTTACATTAGAAAAAATGGTTATGTATCCACATTGGAAAATTTATAGAGAACGAAAAAAATCGAATAGAGGCAAAAGCTCACGAGGTGAAGTAATGTCTTGTTAATGACACTTGGTGGGATAGTCTAGATTACTTCTTCAATTTCACAAAGCCTATTGTTGACATGTTGAGGGTAGCAAACACTGAGTTATCTATCCTTCATCTTGTATATGACATGTGGGACACAATGATAGAGAGAGTTAAAAAAATTATTTTTGAACATGAAGAGAAAGATCTCCTCATTTGGTAATCAAGACTTTTGATGCCATCCATCATGTTTTAGAAGATAGGTGGAACAAAAGTAACACTCCGTTGCATTGTATGGCACACTCATCGGTTCCCAAGTATTATAGCAATTCTAGGCTTCAAAGGGGAACTAATGGAATTCAAAGACTTGCACCACAGGAGGACCAATAAGTGTCCATTAATAGAAATAAGTGCTTTGAAAGATTTTCAAACAACCCAAGTGATCTTAAAAGGGTTTTTGTTGAATTTGGAGCTTTTTCTAGTGAATCAGTTTATTCTTTGAAGCAAGATCATAGAGGAATCAATTTCTTGGTGGGCAAACCATGGTTCATTTGTACCTTTGCTGCAAAATTTGGCTTTTAGACTACTTTCACAACCGGCACCTTCATCTTGTTGTGAAAGAAATTGGAGCACTTACTCTTTGATTCAAAGTATAAAAAAGAACAGATTGGCAACAAAGAAAGCGAAAGATCTTGTTTTTGTACATTGTAACATCCATCTTTTGTCAAGAAAGAAAGATAAATACAAGGATAGACCAAGCGAACATTTTGTGTAAGTTTCCTAAATTATTTCCTTTCAATTAAATTACTCAATTAGTGTCTTTTTTTTTTTTTTTTTTTCATTTACATTGTTATTAAAAAAAAAATCACATTACATTTTGTGGGTGGAGATAAGTTTGACATTAATGAGCTAGCAGAACTTTCTATTGATAATCCTGAATTAGGAGGAGTGACATTTGATGATGATCCCTATTTAGATGTAGAAGCAACAATCCAATCAATGAAGGATGAAAAGCTCATGAAAGATGATTTAAATACCTAGTCAGAGGATTTTCGTTTATTTATTTTTGTTGATGCCATAAACTTGATCATTCAGAATTTTCTTTTGAACAGATATGTTTTTGTGAATGATGGTAACTTACATGAATATTTTTTCAAATTTGGATGGCATTATCTTATGTTTTTTAATGGATTTTTTTTTTTTTTTTTTTTTTTTGAATGATAATCTACTTGTATAGGAAAAAGATGAAGAATGGGAAAGATGAAAAAGATGAAGAATGGGAAAGCGGTTTGACCAAATGGTATCCCTATTGAGATTTGGAGGTGCTTGGGAGAGGATGGCATAAGTTGGTTGAAAACAGGAGGTATCAAGACGATAGACTCCTCCATCTTCATGCCCTCCACCAATCTTCTTCCTTGTTGTCATATCTTGTGTAACAATAGAATTAGAAAAGAAGGTTGCTAAACAACTATGGTGCTTCGTAAGTTGACTAACAAACATGAGATTAAAAGAAAAATAAGGAATATAGAATATTGATGCTAGAGAGAGAGAAGGGAAAGGAATGACTTTACCAATACTATTGACTGAGGTAGTTGACCCATTAGCTAAAGTAACTGTTAGGAGAGAGGAAGAATATTGAATACCAAAAAACAATAAAGATATTCCACAGATACGATTAAAAGCACCAGAGTCTACAATCAAAGAAGAAGGAGAATGAGTAAAGAGACGTGTAATGGAATAACCTTGTTAAGCAAATCAAGAGAAGAGACGAGAGGCTTGATGAACTGTTTGATACTGTAGGAGTCTTGAATAATCTTCTTTAGAAGGAGTTACAGTCTGTGGATGCTTGCTAGCAAATGAATCTGAAGAGGCTATATGGACCATTTGTGGTGGGCTTGGTGGGGCGTGACGGCGCGTGAGTAACTTTCCAATAACGAGTTTACTTTTGCGGCGATTGCTAGCCTTCGACGACTCTTTCGAGGTATGGCTTTGGTCAAAAAAGAAACCAAACAATGACACCCCAATGATCGTCAGCCATAATGGTGAAGACTTCTTCGTGCGACTGAGTTCCAACGAATAAAAACGAAACAGAAACTTCTGGGTTTTTTATCTTTCAACACATGTAGAGCCAGGGTTTCTTGATACATGCAAGAATCGACGCTCTAATATCATGTAAACTAAAGAGGATTTACTAAAAGACTTGACACACCAAATAGGTTATCACTACTTGATACTTATACACACTCAATATACACATAATAAATATTGTACAAGGAACCTAGACTAGGTACATATCCCCTAGATACATAAATACGAGATAAACTAGGTACATGACTAGGTTCATGAATTAACATATATCAATAATGATAAGTGCTCCATTAAATATGTGCTAATAAAAAAACCCCTTTTATTGCTATCATCAAAACTAAGACACGATATAATAACAATTCTACCACTAAAAACAGTAGCTATAAGTTTATAAACAAGAAAAAGTACCCATACAGCAATAATTTACAAAATGCCAAATAGAGCTAACAAAGGTAGATTAGGAGACAGAAAGAAAAAACCCTAAATGAGAATGTCAAATTTAAAACAAAAATCGAAATAAAGAACGAATACCAACCCAAACCAAGAACTGAACTCAAATAGGCACAATATTTCAAATTGATGAAACATAAAAAGAACGTAACAAAGAAATAGTAAACCTAGCAAAGCGTAGCAAGTTTTACAAGTCATCACTAAATATAAAGAGGAATGTGCAAAGAATTTCAAATTGATATGAGGTAAACAAAAAGGCTGACCAGTGAAAACCTTAAGACCCTACTGAAACAGAAACTCTAGGGAAAAGCATTCAATCATTCAGTCATTCAAACGGAAACCATCTATTTAACAAAGGAGCTCATTATTTAACTTTTGTATATATATATTTTCAACCATTGGATTTACTCAATGGTCAACATTACTTCCTTTCTGTCCACTTTTGGTTGTCGTTTGATCACTTCACATGAATGGATACTTATTAGAAAAAGTCAACTATATATATATATTTTTTAAATGATATTTTTATTTTAATTTTCCTTAAAAAAAATTTAAAAAAAAATTTAAGTTAAAATTTCAATTTTAATATGCTTAAAACTTAAATTTTTTAAATACATACATTTTTAAACTATTTGTATCATTTATATTATTTAACAAGGAAGCTGAAAATTTTGAATTTAGGATATTTTCAATCATTGGATTTGCTCAATGAACAGGATTATTTTATAGTTTTTTATGTTAGTTTGTTTTATAAATTTATATAAGTTTTAATTTTTTAGGTGTGACAATTGCAAGTCATTGAGCATAATGCCTGTAAATTTTCATATTGAGTCTTGTATTAATCAAGTTGTTTCTCAGTGCAAAGATTGAAATGAAAAGTTAATTTATTCCAAATTTGGTCTGAGCAAGGTTCAAGCCACGTGCAAATTTCAGGCATATTTTGTTCTGATTCTGTTTTCATATTGGGAAAGGGTGAAACGAATATAAATATTCATATATTCTACCATACCTAGGTTAACACTTTTGAAAAGCAAGAAAGATATTGTGCAAGAGGCAATCAAAAGTGGAAAGAAAAAACAAAGAACAAGATTCGATTATTACTTCTAGGGTTCGAAGAATCAAGAATATCTTTGAGTTTTAGGAGGTGCCGTTCAAGTTTAAGAACGGGGTCAATCATATGGAAGAAGATTCATTGCGGGTTCTAGCAAGCAAACAAGAAATACTTAGACTAGGACGGGTGTTGAGTCAAGTCATATGCGATAAACACTTGTAATCTTCAGTTTTGTTCAGCAATAAAAAATATGCGTGTTTACCACGTCTATTGAAAAGAAGTGACTCAAATAGCAAATAAATTGATTGCACTTTGTGAATACTAGTGAACAGACCTGGATTTTTGTGCTAAGTATTCTATCTATAATCTAGATGTAAAAATAAAATAATATCCAATTATTCCGTGATTCATCATTACTTTCCTACTAAAGTATTCTTTACTAAAATTGTGAGCTTAGTTAATAAATACTCATCACGTATCATTAAATACCCACCGCATGTCATTAAATACGCACGAGGCAAGTAGAGGAAAAGTTGTGCGTGATTTGACCTCTAGAGACTCCACGATGTCCCATCTGTCTGCCACTTAGTTGGGAACTAACTAGACGTAACTAGATAGTAACAAATGAACCAAAATTACCATCGAAATGTATTTATGGTAACAGTGGAATAAATGCAATCATTGAAACAGTGGGACCCATCTTTTGGCATTTTACCAGTTCAGAGTGAGTATCCACAACCACTTTTATGGCGGAGCGTTGTGCTTGAGCGCTTGCCACATGTCACTTATGCATTTTGTACAACAGGTTTCATAGTTGATTGGTTTTAAGAGATAATCGCCTTACACACTTGTGATTTTTCTCTAGAAAGTGGTTTATAGGTTTTTCTAGTTAAATCTTGTATTCTCCATATTTTTTTGTTTTCAATTTAAATTTGAACTATTTACACAGCAAATTATATTTACGTGTCTTTAATCAAGCGCAATTACTCGTTAACTAAAATAAAAAACAAGTAAAACCTAGGAGATATATAGATATACAATGTTGTGCGTTCATACCCATTGGGAAGACTGTCGACGAAGGTGAGGAGCATCTTGAGCTTACTACCACCTTCCGAAGCCAAACCTGCGTGCATCTCCACCGCCATAGCATCAACCACCTGCCTCAGCCGCTCCACCGACGTCGAGCACGCTTCCTCCAACTCCTCCAACACAGCGACCAACCTCGTCCACCTCCGCCGGCTCCTCATCCTCCTTCCCAGCATCACCGCCGCGATCGTACACGTCGCCACCGCGCACCCCACCGCCAGCCCCAAAGCCACCTTCCCCATCTCTCAGCGCCACAGCTCTCAACAACCAACTCTCACGCCATAGCCATGGCGGGGCATCTCGATTTCAAACCCGTCGCCACACCACCGCGGCTAACCAGAGAACTATTCCGATTATTTGCCGGCAAAACTCGTCAGAGAAGAGAGGATGACAACTTGTTCGAAGAAATGTTTGAAAGAGAGGGGTCTATGGGCGGTCTTCGCACTTGGCAGCGGTGGAAGGCGAACAGTCGGGTACTAATTGATGAGAGTCAAAAGACTGATTTGCCCTCAAATTTACCTATGATTTTTTGACCTCTGTCTAATGTAATGTTTGAATGTCAAAAAAAAAATATAATAAAAATATAAAAATTTGATGTGAAAATTATATATAGTAAAATATAATTAAACAAAATGTAAAAGGTTGATAAATTTTGATAAACTAAACATCGTTAAATCAGGGAAAAAAAATTTATTAATAATGATATCATAGTTCGATAATTTGATCTCATTTGAATAAGTAATTCATAGTTATAATAAAAAAACATAATGATTATTGTTCGACTAGAAAATATTTGTTAAAATACTATTAATGAAAAAATAATATTAAAATGTGTTTTTCATTAAACCTGAAAAACACACTTTTTTGTTTGTTTTTTGATTATCCCAGAAAATGTATTTTCATATCCATGTTTGCTATTATGTTTTGTGTATATCTATTGTTTTTATAGTCCTCCTTTTTCTTCCTTAATTGTGATGAATATAATGAATATACTAAGTTGTGAATCATTGTCCTTATTTGTGTTTTCAGATAAGAATAGATTTTATCATTTTATATTACATTTTATCCTAAAATTGTATAACAATAAGCTAGTTGGCGCAACAAAAAATAGCAAAAAATGTGGTTTGGAAATTTTTTGGTATTTGATGCGCATAACCCAAACTAGTGCCAAATCCGTCCCGACAGTTTGGGCTCTATCGGGACTGCTTGAAGGAAGAATCTACTTAAACATGGTAGCTTTGAAAAAATGGAAATAGACCAAAACGCTACTGTTTCACACCTATCCCTCTGGAGCAACTACCCTCTTCGCTTGCAAGATTCTCATGTTATACATCCTTCTGTCAAATTAAAGGGCAAACAGGAACAGATGAAGAAGAGTTCTTCTTATTAGCTGAGAAACTCCACCGAGAGAGCCTCAAGAAAACCATCTGCATCTCTTACGAGCGGATGTTTTCTTCAGTGAAGACCCAACATTGGAGACACCCGCTTCGCCATTCATTTTTCTTGTGCTCGAATCAGAAGGTATTTCTTCTCCTCTCCTTCTACTTACGTTTTCTATTTAGGTTTTCCTTCGTTTGAAGCTCGTACTGGCTATGGTGGAGATTTCTATCCGATTTCCAAACTCATAGTGAATGGTTGAGGATGGGGTTTAGGACTTTTTTACAACTATTTTTTGTGACCGTGTATGGGGAAACTGAGCCTATTTTAGTTCAATGTTAGACGTTCGTGGCTTTGCCTGAACTGTGTCTTCCTCAGATCCCCAATTTTCTGGTTCACCATCGGGATGGCCCGTAGCTTTGCGTTTCCACAGTCCCGTCAGAACGAGATTGGGCAGCTTGAAACTGTCGGAACGGTTGGCCAATGTTCGTTTGGACGGTTTGGTGCTGCATGTTCTGCTATTGCTCCATGTAGGAAAGCTTTTCTATTTCTATTCTTTCACTTTGATATAGATAATGCATTTGTTTCCAGAGGTTTCATAATGTATTGGCACCTATTATAACGAATCGTAATTACATTATCTCATTTTTAATTTCTTTTATTTCTAATTGTGATACAATATACTTCGGCTTTCCAATATATTTTCTGATATCTGCTCAACATATACAACATTACTTTAAGGCACACTCACCTGTTAAATTGTCTATCTTTTCTATTAGTTTTGTTATGGACCACCTAAACTCCACATTCCCATCGTCAGATGAATTTCAAAATATCGATAACAATATGGCCACCGAGTCGCAATGCAAAAAGCAATGTAAGAAAACTAAGGCTATATGGGATTTTCAGCAAACTAGAGTTCTATTGACCCTTGCAGTAATGCTTATAGACAACGGATACAGGATGAAGAGCTGTTTATCCCCAACCGGTTACAAACAGCTTCTAGAAAATTCCAACCGTACCACGCAACAATCTAGATAAATAGTTGGATTGTACAATTAGGTAAAGAATGGAGAGCGTGGATAGACTTAAAAAACCTCCACTGACGCATAACCGGAATGGGCTGGAATTACGAGAAAAATACCTTAGAGGCACCTGATTGATGGTGGGCGTAATAGCAACAGGTTTGTTACATTAACGATTTTCTGTTTTTATTATTAGACTTACGTATATTTTATTTTCTTATTATCCTAAGTTTAGCTTATGAGTCTGTGCATTAATATTTGTTTCCGTTCATGCAGACTAACCCCCAAGTGATGAAATTTAAAGACCGAACATTGGAACACACGGATTTAATGGAGAAGGTGTTTGGAAGTACTATCACAACAGGAGAGTGGCATTGGACTCCATCTGCTCGAACCACCCCATCAGAGGTTGGACAAGGTTCTGAACAGGGGGATGAAGTAGAGTTTGTAGCCTCAGGCGGCCCCCCTTCCGTTGCCCGAACAAAATATCCGGTTAGTAGGCACAGCTGAGACGAGTTCATGAAGGGTCAGTTGACTGAGGGATGACCATGAGGATACAAGCTATGGGCACAGTAGAGAGAGACGCAACAAGAGCCATGCAGCCAAGATGACCGAAGCCATTGCTCATATGGCTGACACTGTGCAGGGAAGGAGCAATGAAGTTCGTCTAGTTTGGGGTACTCATCCAAATTCAATGCAAGACTGTGTTGCTAAATTATTGGCCATAGAGTAAATTGATAGCAAGTCCAAATTGTACCAAATTGCTATCAATTTATTCTTCACTGCAATCAATCGGGACGTATTCATGTCGTAGCTCGACGATGATCACAAACTGCGTTGGTTGCTATACCAACAATGTAAGCAACAACGGATGCAGAAGCCTAACTCTAGTTTCACCCAATACCCTAACTACCCTCCACGTGGCCCCGAGGACCCATTTCGGGGTTTCTTTCCCCCAATAGTTTCACCTCTAAGTTTCTCTCTTATTGTGTTGCTAAGCATTTATATTGCTATGACTTTTTCCTTTATCTCTTCGCTACACTTTGTTGTTATACCGATAATTTGTTCTTTATGCACTTTGTATGGCTGGAACATTGAAATTTGAATGTTGTTTGCATTTTATAGTACGTTGTTCTCTCCGTTTTATGGCCCCCACAGCATAACACATTGGATGTTTATCGATATTATTTTTCACTTTCAAATCTAGGTTACAAGCATAACCGTTATTCCAAAACTAATCTATTCATTTACTTCTGTAACATGTCTTGCTTGCAAACGAATTCCAGCTCATAACCATGGAACATGATGGGGATGACAACTCACTTATATTCAATGCCGTTATCGGTGGAGTTTTTGCAGGATGACGTGTTCACCGATGCTTGCGTTGCATCTACCGTAACATATGCCTATCAGTATTACTCATCCTTCTTATGCAAGCAACCATACCACACGTCTGTCCTACCCGGTCAAGTGTGGCTACACGAACTTCATAAGGGCCACCGCCCGCCGTCTTTACGAGGCTTGCTATGTAAATAAATACGTGTCCATGACATTGTGCGAGGAACTCACAACAAAGTTTGGTCTTGCTCAACGATCAACACAGTGTTTACCGATTAAAGAGAGTGTTGCCAATTTTTTTTACAGGCATTGGTGAACAATATGCCGAACCGTCAACTACAGGAGCGATTCCAACACTCTTGTGAGACTATATCTCGTCACTTTCATATGGTATTAACAGCTGTCAAACATCTGGCTCGTGTATATCTTAAATTGGAATTTGACCAAACTATGACCCTTGCCTGCATTGATAACAACTCTCGGTATCTGCCCTTCGCAATATGCATTTCATTCATACGTATTAGTTCTAAACATTTATGATCGTATAAAAATATTTACAATGGGTATTATGGATGTATGACTGTGTTTGTTCTTTGGATGGCACTCATGTAATATGCGTACCCCCCGGGGGACAAACAACTTGCTTTCTGTTGTAAGAAGGGTGGATTCACGCAAAACATCCTTACGGCATGTGATTTGAGCAACGCTTTTTTTTTTTTTGTTTGTTTCCTATGGATGGGAAGGCAGCATGTATGATAACTGCATCTTCAAGAAAGTGTTATCCAATCCAGATGAAGAATTCCCGTACTCAATTAAAGGTAACTTGCCTAACTGAAGTTGCTAATTTAGGCAAACCGTAGCATAAGTTAACTGCTGCAGAATCGCAGCCTTTTTCTATTTGTATTCACGTCAATACCTTATCATGCTTACAAGAAAATACTACCCCGTTGATGTTGGATATTCAAACAAGAACGGGTTTCTCGCACCATACAAGGGAGACATGATGCATTTTCAGCAATTCCGAACTGGTATCGGCCTAAGAAATCCCCACAAACGTTTCAACGATGTCTATTTCACTTTACGAAATGTGATTGAACGAACTCTTGGTGTGTGTAAAAATCGATGGTCCATCTTACGGGCGATGCCCCCTTACAATTTCGGAGTGCAAGGTGACATCGTTGGTTGTTCAATGGCCCTCCACAATTTCATAATCAAGCACGGGGATGCAAATGATCCAGGCATCAATCTAGTTCGCCCATCACAAGATGATGCGTCGACGTCTGTACAGTCTATCGAACCTTATGACATTCCCAAAATTTTTGTTGGGAGGGCACGTGATAGGATTTGTACGATGGTCTCACGTAACAGGTGGTCCCTTTCGGAAAATTCGTTGACGAAAAATTGTTCATCTATTCATGGTTGACGTTATCCGTTGTTGCCCGCTGTCGTTTGTAGATTTTTATCATTGTAGGATTATTAAAACTTTTTAATAAACTACATTTATAAATGTTTTACGTTAGAAAATATCTTTTACTTTGAGTTGTGTTGTGAATTTATTACATTGTGTAGGCATACATGTCATGCGAATCGAATTTGAGTAAAATGTTAAAAATTACTAAATTTAGCTAATTAAATATTCAAATGTTACTTGCATGCAAATCTAGCTAAATGCATTGAATTTTCACTTCGGAATTTGATTTGGATATACTATCTTTTTTTTTTGCAACAAATCTTGAATGTTCTATGTTGTAAAATAAGTCATAATTTTTCAATATTTAAGAAATGTCAATTGTTTTAGAAATGGTCTATGTAATGAGTATAAGGAAATTAATTACTTGGCTTTTTTTCATAAAATATTTTCCTTATTAGCAAAACGGAGGTTATAAAGCACAATTTATATTTTCTTAAAGTATTTAATGGTCTACGTAATACTAACGGTAGAATTTTAAGTTGAAAAAACGAATTTAATAAACCAATGCTCTGAATTTGCACGTCCAAAGTTTGTTTAGGTTGAGTAATCCTTAATCTAAGTTTAGCTAATTAGATTTGTAAAGAAGTCATAACGGTAGATTACCGAATTTGATGATCATTAAATTGAATATAAAAAAAATTCTTTATTAAACGAAGTTAAAGTAATTTAAAAATTCATTATTAGTAAGTTCTAGATGGTGGTTCCCAAGTAGACACTGAGTTTGAGAAGAAAAAAAAAATGAACTTTCAAAAATTACCATTAGAAAAAAAATCTAATATTTTAGTAAATAAATTTTAGTAATTTTTTATTAGTTTGATGTTTGGTGGTTTATCATTTAAAAAAAATTATTACATAAAAGAATAAATTTATTGATTCTAAAAAAATAAAAAAAAAGCGAGGTACAATACAAATACATGCTAATATGGTTATTCTACAACACAAATACTAATAAAAGCTCCATATAAAATTAATATTATATTATATCTTATAAGATTACGTATACTTCATTATCGCTCTTTATCGTTAAAGGAAATCTTTTAACTGTGTCTTTGTGGGCTCATGAATATATATGTCAAACAAAATCATAATTAATGGTGAGAAAGAATGGAGGAAGGAAAAAAAATAGAAAGGACGGATATTTTACGTCTAGGATAGACAAATTTTCTTCATTTGATTAGAATGAAATGAATGAATTAAAAAAATAGATTAATATATAATAATTTAAAATTTTGTTAAAAATATTTAAAAATTTGGAAAATTATATTTATAAAACAAAAAAAAAATCTCAACATACTACCTTGTTTCTTTCACGCACTAAGAACACAACCAAAAAATACACCATGGGTATTTTCCTTTTTTTCAATTGTAAAGAATCCAAACCAAACACAGGATTAGTTCGAAGTTAAAATTAAACTCAATGATTTTGAATACGTTAAATAAATTTAATTAAAATGAAACTTACATAATTTCAAGTTTGCATTGATCGAAGAAAATTAATTTATTAAAAAAGAAGAATTTGAGTTAATTTTTTTTGTATTTAAATGTTATTACATTTTTCCGTGGTTCGTCTAATTATGGTAAATTAACTTTCTATGTTTACATTTCACAATTGTTGGTAATAAATACAACACATTCTCAGGCGAGAAAGTGGGTTTAAAAATTTGTATATGACATGGAACGCAAATATAAAGTGCTATTTCATGAAAAGGTCTTACTATGCAAGAGGGTTATTATCGAATTCATTGGACTAAAAGTAGTCTAATTAGAAATTCAGCAGCTAAAATAAATTAATCAATCAATGTAATATAACAATCTGAACAACATAATAAATAAAAATTAATGAAAACATAACAGTTTGGACAAATGATGGAAGGTGCAAAAGATAAATGGCCATGGTTCAGGTAGGGGACATGGCCTCTACTATGGTGGAGGGTAGTTATCCCACTGGCCTGGTAGGAAATTAGACCAGTTGGAACTCATCCATGTACCCCATTGTTGCTAATTATAGTACATCTAATGCATCTTCGACTGCATGACTTCGATCGAACGGCGCTGGTACTCCCTCCAACTCCAGGTAGCTGTAATCTCGTGGTCCATTGAATGGCGCTGATACTTTCTCCAGTCTGCGTTGGCCTGACGCTTTTGCTCGAAAATGAGCGTGAGGGCGACCATTTGAGAGTAAGGGCAGTCGTGCCATCATGTCTAACTGTGCCTATAGTCGCCTTCTTGCTTTTTTTCTAGGATTTCGATTTGTTGAGAGTGATTTCGTCAATGGGCCTTTCTTGGGACAGCATTCTCTCATGGCTATCAATCTTGACTTTGTGTCCCCTGGTGCATGTGGTAATGAATAGGCCAAATGGGAGAGCAGTGAGGTTGTTAACATTTTCTTTGTGGGAATTTATGACCTCCCCAGTCAACCTACGTGTACACACTTGCTTTCCTGTCATAAAGGCGAAAAATATTGATGCTCGCTCCACATTGACGTTTGTGGTCTACTTTTATGGAATAAGATTGGATGCTGACACGATATTGAGGATACAATACTCATCCTTCAGCTCACTCTCTGGGTATACTATACCAGTCTAGGAGGTGCTATTCTTGCTGATTAGAGGTATGAGGTCTGTGATCTCCTACTCTTCACTGTAAGTGTAATCAGGGTATGGTACAACTAGGAGCTGAAGGATGGCAGTGAAATGTTGGGCCCCAATCACGTAGTCCTTTCCTCGAAACTTGGAGAAGATGTATGGCCCATCGGGATAGAACTTAATTGCCTGCCTCGCTCAAGAACGTTCGCTAACCCCGCTGCTCGAGCTCACGCATAGTGTTGAGTTGTAGTAAAGCAGAGTCATCGAAATCTAAACACTGCTCTACTACTGCTGCCTTTGTAAAATAATGGTTGGTGTATTTATTCTGGGCCGTGTCACCCGCAAATCTGGTATTATCCCACGATCTGTTTTGTTGGTTAAGGTCTTTTTCGCTAGTTGTTTGAAACGTTTGCCAATGGAAGAAGCCATGCCTGAACGAAAATAAATAGAATTGATTCGAAAGCACGTCAGTAAATAGTAATTAGTTGATTTATAATTTCTTTCATCTAAATAGTACATACTAAAGTTTAAAGAACGTAGAAGAGTACATATTAAACTAATTAATCGAATTCTTTATCTTTAAAACAATTTAACTGAAACATTATTTAATTCAATTCTTCACTTTAAAAAGTCAAATAAATTCTAAGTTACAAATATTTTGAAACAAAGATAACACTCAATTACTTTTGAGTTTGATTTGAAATAAAATTGAACCATAAAATTGAAGTTAATCATTGAAAATTAAATATAATTTTTAAAATTTGATTTGTACATTTAATAACATAATTATTTTAATATAATGCAACAAAAATGGATAAAGTGTTAAAATTGACAAAAATATTTGCAACAAAAAAAAATTACAAAAAAAATACCTTTTTTTTGTTATGTTTTTCTATTTAAGTTTTCATTTTTTTTTGTAAACAAAAAAAATATAAACATATTTAACATTGCCAATTTACAAATTTTTGAAAATATAAATAGAAAACAAAATCGTTACCAAACGGGGCTGTAGTGTTTCTCTTTATTTAGGGGCCACCTCCTAAGCTTTTTAATATCATAAATTTGTTTCTTTCTTACTTCATTTAATATTTTGAAAAAAATAATAATAAGGTAAATTATAGAATTCATCCTTACAGTTTACAATGATTCTTACTTTAGTTGTATAGTTCTAATTATAATAATCAATCCCATATAATTATGGTCAAATTTCACTTTGGTCCCTCCATTAAATTTATTAATGGAAAATATCACATGTCGATAACATATAATGGATATGTGACGTTTCTTTGTTAGTTTTTTTAAACAATTGTTCACTAAAGAATTAAAGTGAAACTTGATTATAAATATAAGAGGTTAAATGTTACATTTAAAATTGTGGTAATTAAAGTGAGATTCATTGTAAATAGATGAGTAATTTCTGTAATTTATCAAAATGGATAATAATGAAATTAAGGTTTGACGGTTTAAAGAATAAATATTTTAATGCTGTGGTGGGAAATAATTTTAAAAAATAACATAATCAACTAAATAAAAAAACTGTATATTAAAGAAATGATATTTCTTAAAATATTTCAAAGATTCTTATATGAACCTTTAGATAATTACGTACTTAACTCGCTCAGACAATAAATTAACTAGCTTACACAACTTAATAAAGGTTCTGTATGTGAAAAGTGAGAAACTAGAACAATTGTAGGAGAATTATTACTTTATTTATTTATTTGGCACAAATAAAAAGGCATGGCTTATGAGCTTTCATCATTAATATTGTCATTATTATTTTTTTTAATTTTTTTTAACTTATGAGCTTAATAACATGGCTTCCCCACTGATGCCGAGAGATATATCCTGGTTGCGGAGCTAAAACTATGAGATTGACTTCTCCAGAATTGGAATGGGTTCTACAACCAACGAGGTCAAACTATCTTTTGTATGTATCAAACAATCTTTATGTAAAATTATTACAATCAAAAAAATTGTGTCATGAATGATATAACAATTGTGTTTGGCATGCTCATACATGTACAGGGAACTAATTGCTTTACTCAAACCAAAACATATATATATATATATATATATATGTCAAATAGACTAATGCCGATGAATGAAATTAACATCGTGTGAAACGAGAGTGAAGTTAAGCTTCAATATTAAGGAACAACAAGTGTAAAAAACACTTAAGAAATAAGAGTAGCGCACAACGTATGAAAACATTGCTGCAAATGTGATGGCGATATCCTGGAAAAGAAAAATGTGACTAGGAAACTTACGTGTACGCAAATTTTATTTTGCAGAATATCGTCCGACTATAGTGAACTCGTGGCAGTAGGACCACGTTGGAGAAAGCGATCAAACCAACAGTTCCAAATTGGAGGGAAAAAGGCACACCAGAGGGAGCGAAGTTTGTGAGAAATTTACATGCTCAGCTATTGTATATATAAGCTTATCTGTCTCGATGCGTCTCCCCTTTGCGTTAGGACAGCTTAAAGATTGTCGCCAAGCATGCCTGTGACCGAGCATGCAAAAATTGGTAGCAAAATTCACATTCTTTGAATTTCGTCTTGACGCTTGTGCATTTCTTAGCACTATTTTATCATAGCAGTCAATGAATTAGGTTTGAGAGAAACTAACCTTTTTGATTAATTGATCGAGAGAGAAAGAGAGAGAGAGAGAGAGAGCATAAAAAAATGCAACCATAAAAAACAAAACTTCTAGTCACCGGTGACAGATACAAAACCAGATGGAGAGGAACATATGAATTTCTAGTGGGGGTGTGAACTAATAGGACCATCCCCTATATTTTTCTTTTCTTTTGATTTAAGATATGTACATAGCACAGGAAGCCAAGAAGACCCGTGAGTGACTTTCAAGTGACAAAAAGCCTGACCCGATTCCTAACATGCATGCCCTGGCACTGAGGATGAGCAGGACCAAAACCGTCCAAACGATTTGGTATTTTCCTAGTCGGGATGATATACCAAAAATAGGCAAGTGGGTGTCATTCGACAGCTTACGAGCCCGAAAAATTAACGGAATTTCAGTTAATGGAATTTTTTTTAATGGATTTTGAAATTTTTTTTTTTTGAAGTTTGAGAAAGTAAAAAAGTATAAAAGTGTAACAGAGATTTTTAACGATTTTCAGCAAAATTCGACCGCCAAACAGGCTTATTATACTAAAAATTAAGAAAGTTGAAGAGAATATTGATAGACAAAAAAATAAGAGGATAAGAAAGAAAAAAGAAGCTAAGAGAAGAAAACGTAATTAGATTAATGAATAATAGTTGATAAGAGAAGAGAAAGAAATTATAAGGCAATATACTAAAAACAAGACCATTGAAGATAGTGTCAAGAAGATAAGAGAAGAAGAAAAAAAATCAGAATAATGAATAACAATTGATAAGAGAAAAGGAAGAAATTATAAGGTAATATATTAAAAATTAAGATAATAGAAAATAATATCATGAAGGTAAGAGAATAAGAAAAAATCACATAATGGATTATAGTTAATAAGAGAAGAGGAATAAATTATAAGGCAATTTACTAAAAATTAAGACAGTTGATGATAACATCAAGAAGATAAGAAAAGAAAAAGAAGTCAGAATAATGAATAATAATTGATTAGAGAAGCGAAAGAAAACAGAATAATGAATAATAGTTACATACAAACATATTTATGCTAAAATAATTTATTATAGGAGCATAAAATGGAAAGATAAATATAAAAATGATGTATAATAGATGTTTACATATGCTCAAGTATAAATATTATTACATAAAAGAAAAAAGCATTATCAAAAATATGTTTGGATAAAATAAGGGGGCTATGGTAAGGATAAAACAAAAATACGTTTTATACCCAAAAAAGAAAAAAAAGAAAAAAAGCAATTTAATATTATATTTTTTATTAAAATAATAGCAAAAAAAAAAATTCCCCCCATTCACTGAAGGTTTTCATTTTCAAAATATCTCTGTTGATACTTTCACCCTACTAGATAAATTTATCCAACCTCAGCAATTTACTGGTTCAAATGGTCCTAATTATATTATTTATTAAAAATAATTTTAGTTTAATAAAATATTTAAATAAAATAATTTATTTTAATATCATGCAAAGAATTAAAATTGACAAAGTATTTATTAAAAAAAAGAGTGAATTTTTTTGTTTATGTTTTTCTGTTTAAATTTTTATTTTTTTAAAAAACAAATAAATATAAATAAATTTAATGAACATGTTTTTGTTATCAATTTAAAAAATTTAAATATATAGTTTCGAGATCTGAAATTTATCAGAAAAACACAAAAAATCTTTAAAAATTACTCATTTTTTATTTCATTACCCCAACTATCTATCAATTTTTATAATTTTTTGTTACCCTAAATATTCTGACTAAACTGAACATTCTTATAAATTTTATAAACAATTTTAAACATATAGTTTCAAGATCCAAAATATATGAGAAAAACATAAAAAAAATTTAAAAATTATTTACTTTTTATTTCATTATATTAATTACCTATCAATTTTTATAACTTTTTGTCACTCCGAATGAAATTTCGTGGGGGTATCTCCTGCTTAACGACGCACTGTATGGTTCGAGTACAGTGATAAATGAGCAAGGACCGCTGCATTGGCGCCCAGGTGCAGTATTAAATAGGTAAGGGTCCTCACACTTTCCTGGACGAGTGAGGGGGGCAAGGAAGCTAGTCCAAAATAGGAGGTTAAGATTAAGTACTTGGAACATTGGGAGCCTAACTGGAAAACTTATGGAAGCGGTGGATATAATGGAAAGGAGACATATCTCAATTGCTTGCTTACAAAAGACAAGGGGGGTTGGATAGAAAGCTAAAGAGATTGAGAGGACTGAGTATAAGTTATGGTATACGGGACTTAATAGATCGAGGAATAGGGTCGGCATCGTGGTAAGTAAGGAGCTAAAGGAAGATATAGTTAATGTAAAACGCTCTGGAGATAGGATTATTGCGATTAAGTTAGTGTTAGGAGAAGACATAGTGAGCGTAATTAGTGTTTATGCCCCCTAGGTGGGCTTAGGAGATGAACATAAGGAGAAGTTTTGGGAAGACTTAGAAGGAGTGCTACTAGAGATACCCCAAGGAGATATGGTTTTTATAGGAGGAGATTTGAACGGTCATGTAAGACGTGACGTAGATGGATATATAGGAGTACATGGGTGGATATGGATATGGTAATAGAATGAAGAATGGAAGGATATTTTGGAGTTTGCAGTGGTTTATGATCTGATGGTAACGAACATCTTTTTTAAGAAGAGAGAGGAACATTTGGTGACTTATAAGAGTGGCTCCCCAAGGACACAAATTAACTTCTTTTTAACTAGGAAAAGAAACCGCTTAAGTTGTAAAGAGTGTAAGGTTATACCGGGAGAGAGCTTGACTTCCTAACATAGGTTGTTGATCATAGATGTAAAACTCCAAAGGTGGACTAGAAAAAAGAAGTTGAATAAATGCTCAAGAACTAAATGGTGGAACTTGAAAAGTGATAAGCAATTAGCATTAAGGGAAAGAGTACTAGATGAAGACGTTTGGGGGGTAAACGAAAGTGCAAATAATATGTAGGATAAGGTAGCATAGTGTATTAGGAGGATAGGGAAAAAAGTCTTAGGAGAATCCAAAGGGGGTGCTCCGGCGCAGAAAGAGGCATGGTGGTGGAGTGAGACTATTCAAGATAAGATAAGAGTTAAAAGAGAGCGTTTTAAATCTTGGCAAAAGGATCGAAATGAAGTGAACTTGGAGAGGTATAAAGAAGCAAAAAGAGAAATCAAAAAGGCAGTTAGTGAGGCTAAGGCAAAGGCATATGAGGAGTTATATAAGTGACTCGACACTAAGGAAGGTGAAAAAGAGATATTCAAGCTTGCTAAAGCCAGAGATAGGCGGACCAAAGACTTAAACCAAGTTAAATGCATTAAGGATGAGGATGAAAAGGTATTAGTAAAGGAAGAGGAGATAAAGGAGCGTTGGAAGAGCTATTTCTACAAGTTATTTAACGAAAACAGTTGTTGTAACATACAGTTAAGGTCGCTTATCACTTATAGGAAAGAAGCGAATCCTTTGTTTTATAGGAGAATCAATAGGGATGAAGTAAAAAAAGCACTAAAAAAGATGAAGAATGGGAAAGCTGTTGGGCCAGACGGTATCCCTATTAAGGTTTGGAGGTGCTTGGGGGAGGATGGTATAAGTTGGTTGACAAAACTTTTTAACGTAGTGCTAAAGAGCAAGAAGATGCCTGATGCATAGAGGAAAAGTATCCTTATACCCATATACAAAAACAAAAGAGATATTCAGAAATTGTGCGAACTACCGTGGGATTAAATTGATAAGCCATACGATGAAATTATGGGAGAAAGTTATTGAGAGATGACTAAGAAGGACAACAAACATTTCAGAGAATCAATTTGGTTTCATGCGTGGGAGATGAACCATAGAGGCTATCTTTCTTTTGAGGAGGTTAACGGAATAGTATAGAGAAGGTCAAAAAGATTTACACATGGTATTTATTGATTTGAAGAAGGCATATGACCGGGTTCCTAGGGAGATTCTATGGAGAGCATTGGAATAGAAAGGAATGTGTGTCGCATATATTGAAGTAATAAAGGACATGTATGATAGAGCCATGACATCTATACGGACGACTGGTGGAGGGAATAAGGAATTTCCTATCACGATTGGTCTACACCAAGGCTCAGCGTTAAGCCCGTACTTGTTTACCGTGGTGTATGCTTTTTGCATTCCACATACGAGAAAAGGAGTAAATGCTAAGTTAGAATTGTGGTGGGAAACGTTAGAAATAAAAGAGTTTAGGCTAAATAGATATAAAACAGAATATATGGAATGCAAGTTTAGCTAAAATAGGACAACTAGGGACATAGAAGTAAGTTTGGGCACACAAAAGATTGTAGAGAAATAAAACTTTAGGTACCTTGGGCCTATGGTGCAACAAGATGGAGGGATTGATACTAATGTAAGGCATAGGATCCAGGCCAGGTGGACCAAATGGAGGAATGCTTCGGAGGTCTTGTGTGATAGAAAAGTCTCCTTTGAGGTGAAATGAAGGTATTATAAGGTGACGGTAAGACCAACGTTATTGTATGGATCAGAGTATTGGGTAGTAAAGCATAATCATGTTCAGAAAATGGTAGTTACGGAGATTAGAATGCTAAGATGGATGTGTGAGATCACAAGGAGAGATAGGATCAGGAACGAGGAGATTAGGGGCAAAGTAGGAATAGCACCAATTGAAGATAAAATGAGAGAAAATCGTTTAAGATGGTTTGGTCTTATAAGAAGGCGTCCAATGGAGGCACCGGTTAAAAGGTATAAAAATATAGAGATTACCAAAAGTAGGAGAGGGAGAGGAAGACTTAAGAGAAATTAGAAAGAAATTATTAGACATGACCTTGTCCCTACGGATCTAACGGAGGACATGATCCTAAACAGATTTTATTCGCGTCTTCAAATCCATATAGCCGACCCCACCTATTGAAAAAATGTTTAGTTTGGTTTGGTTTATATTAAATTTTAAACCTACCTGACGGGGCTAAACATTTTCATCATCAAAATAATTCTTTTGATACAACTCACTTTGCCGGTTCAAATGGTTTACTGGGTTAAAAAAAGCCTCGTACTGTAGCTGATCTCCAATCAACCAAGAGAGGAGACCCATCTTTCTTTTTGGGTTTTCAAGCGCAACCGTCCGATTTGATGACTCCCACTCCCAGCTTGATACGTCGCCGGCGTTGCTAGATTTCGGAGCTCCGGCGGATTCCTTCTACGTCCACCCTGGCGACGGTTAACCGACTAAAAATTTCCATAACCAACGGTCAGTTTTCCACTCTTTTTTCATCGGAATTTTCTGGTTTTCTTCCGCCAACCAATTGAAGAGCATGAATCCAATGAACGCAAATGCCGACGGCCCTTCTAGGCTTCCGGATTCAAACGAGATTAAGTCAGGATTAGCTCCTGGAAAGCCGGCGCAGTGCTCGGCGGCTTTGGGCCGGTCGAAGCCGAGAATGGTGAAGTCGAGAAGGCATTCGAACTCTAGCCATCCGAGGTCTGCAGAATCATCATCTTTGACTGGTGAAATTGATCGTCAAGGGTTTAACCCCTTTCGATCAACAATTTCAGATAATTCGATTCCTTCCTTTTCCTCCGCGGAGATGGGAAATTTGAAGTTTGGCAATGCTGGTAATGATGAAGCATTTGTGTTTGGAGCAGCAAGGCCGGAAAACCTGAGCCCTAACTTGAGTTTCAAGATTGGGAATTCTAATAATTACAGTGAGTTTGTGCCAAATAAAATTCTTGATGAGATGAGGAAATTGAAAATTGGAAGCGAGCAAGAGTTTGTGAGTAGCCTTAATAATCCTGCACTAAATTTAAATGCGAGTGGTAGTGAAAGTTCTAGGCTTGCTGAGGTTTCCCTTAAAGGGGTTGCAAGTGTCTTTGAAAAGAGTGGTATTGATGAATGTGAAGTATCTAAACTCCCGGATGAGATGAGAAAGTTGAATAGTGAAGGTTCAGGGAATGCGGCGAATTTTGACTCAAATGCACATAATAAGAACCGTTTTACCTTTGGAATTGGAGACAATTTCACGAATGTTGTATCGGAACTTCCAAATGAGTTGAATAAATTGCACATTAAACATGATGCTGGCGTAGTTGATGGAAGTAGTCTTAATTGCGCCGACAATATGAAGAAGTTTGTATTTGGAGACACTAATAAGGGTGGTAATTCTTTGCCCGGAAGCTCAGCAGCAAGTAAACTTGCTGATAAGATGAAGAATTTGAATACAAGAGACGATGTGAATACTTGTGGTGGTGAGGAGAGAGAGGTTGATTTCAGAAGCTTTGACAAGAGTAGCTTTGTTTTCAGAAGCACTTTGAATAGGAGAGAAGAAAATATGTTGTCAAATGACATGGGAAAGCTGAAAATACCAAAGGAGGTTCGGGATGATACTGTTCAAGGACAGGCTAGTTTGGCTTCCTCTCCACTTTTTGTGAAGGAGAAGGCTGGAAACTTGGGTGATAATAAATTCCAGGATGTTAGGAGCTCGATTCCAGCTGGGTTCACTTTTCAGGCAGGGCTTCAGGGTCAGAGTTTGAGCAGCATTCAGGTTCCTCCTGACCATTATAATGGTTTTACCAAACTGCACAGCATGACTACATCATTTTCTATGCCCTCATCTAGTGGTGTTTGTTCCCAACCAGTTGAGAATATTATGCAGGATCCTTCTATGGACAGATCTGAAAAGATGGACAAGTTCAATTTTACTAGCAGCTGGGATGCTATGGGGACACCTTATGTAGAATTCACCACACCCAACCAAAAGGGAAATATGTTCACGGGCTCAGATAATAAGCTGGAGTTTAGTGCAAAAAAGAAATCAACCAAAGATGCCAGGTCAAAGAAAAAAAGAGGCAAATTGAGAAAACCTTCTGGGCAAGATTTTGTTTTGAGGAGAAATAGTTCACAAGAACCACAAGACTCCTTTGAATCATATTCCCCCATGGATGTTTCTCCATATCAGGAGGCTGATAATAAAGCTTCAAGAGAAACTTCCGTGACAACGGAAGAGCCGTTCCATTTTTATAATAACAATGCCTCGAGCAAATCACACCCAACAACTTCAAATGATGAAGATTTGGTTGATGCAACACGGCGCTTAGGTATTAATGATGGTAATGTAAAATTTACAGAAACAAAAGTGGAAGGTTCACAATATAGGTTTGGTAAAGGTGATGGTGCTGATTGTCCTTCAGAAGAGTCGTTTTTGGGGGCTGAGACTGAAAGCTTTAAATCTGCAGATGAACGGTTAGACAATAGCACTGACACATTCGTAATCGCTGCAGATACTGAAATGAGTTCTAGTTCAAGGATTGAGAGGGAAGATAGCAATCAGAGGATGCAGTTTAGTTTTGCTTCAGCCTCGGAAAATGGTGGGGTTACTAGCTTCACATTTTCTGCGTCTTCTTCTGCTCAAATTCAATCATCAGCAGCAATATGCCACCACAAAAAGAAAAATTGTGTGAAAGTTGGTCATAAACCATATAGTTCTTCTGCTAAAACTAAAGTTCCACATACATCATCCTCTATGCAGTTTTTTCCGCTATCTGAGACATCACTTTTGGCATCTAGTCCGGATCCGAAAGGAGATATCTCTTCTTCATTCAGCAAGAAACAGGATAACTCTGAACCAGTTAAGGAACAGGAAACCAAGCAAAAAACTATCTCTATTCCTGCTGCAAGCATTGCAGCTCAAGAGGCGTGTGAGAAATGGCGATTAAGGTATGGTTTTATTTCTAATGTGATGCATTACCTTTTGGCAAAATTTAAATCCTGGAAATCGTCCTGTAATTGTGATTCTTGTTTAGTAGTGTCGGTTAAGTTGGCAGTTTGGTCATGTTGCCCTTTTATGTGGTTACTGTGGTTTTTTTCAAATTGTATATTGTGGCTTCTCTTAGTTGAGAATGTCGATTTTGATTAATGTCAGGGGAAACCAAGCCTATTCAAGCGGAGATATGTTGAGAGCCGAGGACTATTATACACAAGGGTTGAATTGTACTTCTCAAAATGAGAATTCTAGAAGCTGCCTTAGGGCTTTGATGCTGTGCTATAGCAACCGTGCAGCAACACGTATGTCTCTTGGAAGAATGAGGGAAGCACTTGCAGATTGCATGAAGGCTGCTGAAATAGATCCCAATTTTCTGAGGGTGCATGTTCGAGCTGCAAAGTAAGGCATCTCCTTTATTCTGCGGTCATAAATGTTACATGCACTTATATCATAGGGTTACAAAGTTGGCTCTGTTGTACTTCAGCATCGTTTAATAGTTTGTAATGAAATATTACCCTAATTTGACTCCATTTTATGCTGCATTCTTCACAATACAGGATGATAGGCTTTATAAAAAAACATAGAAAATAAGCAGATTTCATGGACATTGGGGACTGGAAATAGGAATAGTCTTCCAGTAATTTGTTCTCGATGAATAATATATTGTGATCTTGAACTGGTATCTTCTTTGTTGATTTTGTCAAATGAATCATTTCTTAGTCACGTGTGTATCTTTTGATTTGAAATGAAAGAATTTGTGGCTAATTATAGAAGGGGAATAACTCAAAATATATATTTGATATGGATTTCAAATTTAACCTGAAAGAGTGGAGATGATGCATCATGGTAGGTTTGAAATACTGATGCAAAATTATTTATTTGAAATCCTTGACAGTATAAAAAAATCCTAACGAAGTTATTCTCAAGTTACCTATGGTAGTCACCTCCTTTTTATTTTTTACGAAGTCAAATACCAAATCCATCCATTTGAAATTGACATATGTCTGAATGAAGCATTATTGTTTACAGTTCACACTTGTATTATGGCATGCAACAGAAGGCCTTTCCGCGTTACTTTTTGGTCTTTATTTTTCCTAATCTCAAAAGGTCTACATTTTTATTTTATTTTTGCATTCTGTCAGTGGAAAAGAGTAATGCATCCTTTTCTCATATCCACATAATATCCTGCATGCTCTTTGCATTTGAAATGGTATATTATATTCTTAATAAACTGAACTCTACTAGATGAGGATTTGTCTCAACTATCTAGAGTGTGCTATTTATTTTTCAAACCGATTGTTTGATAGCTGAAGTTTGTGGAATATCACTGCATATTTAAAAAGCACAGAATTTGAAAATTTTGTCACTATAGCATAACAGTCAACTTTTATTCATTTGAAATCATGTTGTCCCATGAGGGTTGTTTTTAGATCCTTATCTCCTGAAAGTAATACTTTACATGCTTATCCATCATCCAATCAACTTTCGCTTTTGCCACCAACTTACAGTTTTTAGTGGAAGCTTGGAGAATTTCATGGGTGACTATGAGTTGTTATCAGCGCGGACACATGGATGATGAGAATACTACTTTTCTTTATGATTTCGGCTTATAGTTGATGCTAACATCTTTTAGCATCTAGGAATAGCAGTTCATTTGGATTTTTGAACTTCCATGTATACGCATGTTTGCTTAGTGTGCTGACTGGTTGATATTTGGTACAGATAATTTATATATTAATAGTTTGTACTGAGGCTCAATATGTTAAAAATATTCAAATTTTTGTACAATCATTTTTGTTTTTTTTCCTTCACTTTGGTGCTAGTGATGTTCTCCGCTGTTATGTGGATTGCCTAAAAGGATTATAAATTTTTCTGTCTGAATTATGTTGTACAGAAATTTCATTATTAAATCATGGTTGTAACTTGTATTAAGTGTCGATATTTTGAACATATGCAAATTTTTTGTGTAGCTGTTTGTGTTGTTTCTGCACTTTTATCTTAACAGGGTTGTGAAGTTTTAAGTGCTCAAGTCTTGACTGTCATGCAGCATCTTCGTCCTTTGTACTTGTATTACTTCTGTTTTCAATGTGCTGATGGACTCGTATTCTTTGCATGTTTTGCTATAGTTATTGGATGCAGCACTGCATACCTGTAAATAATGTTTTATTAATATGTCCCTAATTTTTTGCGTCCTTTTTAGTTACTGGCCTTTGGAGAAGTTGAAGATACATCTGTATATTTCATGAAGTGCTTTGCATGTTTGCTTTAGTTATTCGATGCAGCACCGAGTATGTAATCTTTGGATTCTGTTTAATAATGATGGATTAATATGTCCCTATTTTTTTTTGGGCATCCTTCTTAGTTGTTATCTGGCCCTTGGGGAAGTTGAAGATGCATCTCGACATTTCATTAAGTGCTTGCAATCAGGAAGCGATGCCTGTGTGGACCGCAAATTAGTATTAGAAGCCTCTGAGGGACTGGAGAAGGTGCAGGTATATTAATTAGTTTCTTCTATACATGTAACTTAATGCTGCTCATTTCAATTTGTCCTATAATTTGTTTTTATAAATTTGTAGATCATTTAATGATGAAATGCCAGTTCTGTACGTATGTCTAAATTACCAAAAACTTGTTGAACAAAATTATCTTATTTCTAAATTGATGAAAGAAGTACTCATCCTTATGCATACAGGCTTGAGTGAAAAGGAGCCAGAAGTTTGACTAGTACGTTCCAGAAAGGAACTAGGAGTGCTAACACCAAATCTGGGATGTGCTTAACTTCTTTGACTTATCATCAAATATCCTCTTGTGCAAGATTGCAGAAGCGCCTTGGGAGGAAAAACAAAATAAAGGAACTATAGGGTTGCTCAAATATTATATGCATATTTGTAAATTGAATATAAATCGTAATATAAGAACGAGGATTTATGTTCACCCATCATAATATAAATCAAACGAGTATATCATTTGGACACAAAACAAAACTTGTTTGGACACGAAATTAGCCAATATGTGAATTAAAATCTAGCAAGCTCCCCATTTGGCAATTTCATGACAAAACTGATTATAACATAAAATATACTAACTTTCTGTCAATGTGAGAACTCCCTGTCGAAAATCACATACTTCTTTCCCATTTGAAAATCACATACTTCTCCCTCCATTTGACAAACCATAAATGTAAGACGATAGAATAAGAGAAATGGACCCAATATGTATGTCAAGCTAACCTTACATTTATAATACGGTAATGTGAGAGTATTTTGGAGAAACTTAATAACGGATTTCTAAACTTATGGAATCAAATATTTGATTTTCATGGTATTCTACATAAATGGTCTTTTATAATCTCCAAGAACTTCATTAAACTTCCCATTCTTATTTTTGTTCATGGTATTAGAGCTCAAACTTAAGCCCTAATAAAATTGCCCCTTTCTCTTAGGCCTACACAACGGAATGAAATGGTCAGTCCTACACTTTTATTCCATTTCCTTTTCTGGTATTTATTTGAAATATTACTTTTATGTTTATTTGAAATGTTACTTTATTTGAGAATGGAATGAAATATTGCGTGAGCATTATCATTCCTGTCCTCTGTACCAAACTAGGCCTAAAGCTTTATTTGTTAGGTGAGTTGGTGGCTAATAGTCTAATATGGTCTTGGGGTTGGCAAAGGTGTTCAAATCTCACTACCAACCCAATAGTCATTAGTTGCATGTATTTGGCCCTTTCGAGAAAAAAAAAATAATAAAATAAAATAAGGAAATAAAGAAAGGAAAAAAAAAATGTATGGCCCATTTGAGTTTCAGATTATATAAACCATAGAACAATAGCATAAGGAATAAAGTTGCCTTTCTTTCAAATAACTTAAGTATTTACGTGAGATGATCATTTAATGTTTTAACAATACAAAACAAGTTTTAAAGAATTAAAAGATTTGTATTGGATATTTATATGATACCTAGGCATATCAACTGTCTTACTCTCTTGACACATAAAAATATTTACTTTTAGAAGTCCAGTTTCTATTTAAGCTTTTATTGGTGCTAAAATTTGTTGAAGTTCAATCAAAAGCATGGTCATGTACGTTTCTTTGTTCTTTGTTTTGGTTATTGTTATTGTCATTTTAATTGTCGTCAGAATACTGGAATTAAGTGACTAGTTTGACACTCAAATCTGTGCTTTGTAATTATACTAGTAGAAATTCTATACAAAATAGGAATAGGGGAAAACTATATAATCCTCTGCACAATCTAGGAAAATAATAGGGAAGAAAAATATTTCTATAGTACCCTTAACATTTGTTTCACTGCATTGTACTAAAAACACTATAATCTGCAAATTAGTAATAAAAATAATTTGTTTCTTGTCTGTCAGAAAGTGTCAGAGTGCCTGAAGCAGTCTGCAGAGCTTTTGCAGGGAAGAACATCCCGTGATGCAGAAAGAGCTTTGGGAATAATTGCTGAGGCTTTGACGATAAGCTCTTACTGTGAGAAATTGCTTGAAATGAAAGCGGATGCTCTTTTTATGGTTTGTGCTTTCGTTATTAGAAAGTTTAAATGTTAGGTAGCTCAAAGGTTTTAAAGATTAATACAGAACATACGGCAGCAATTGATAGTGGACCTAAAGATTTGTCATCAAAATTGGACTAACTTTTATTTCATTAAGCAGCTGCGGAAATATGAGGAGTCAATCCAATTATGTGAGCAGACTCTTGGTTCAGCGAAGATGAATTATTCTACCACAACAGTTTATGGCCACTCAACAAATGTGGACTGTTATGATGTCCAAAAGAAACCCTCCTTCAGGCTATGGCGATGGCGCCTGATTATTAAATCCTACTTTTATCTAGGAAGGCTTGAGGAAGCTCTTAATTTTCTGAAGAAGCAAAAGGAATCTGTCTCTGCGACTGAAGAGTACCAACTAATCTTTTCATATGTAACCCTTTTTGCAGGCTATACTTCATGCTACTTAAAGTTGCTGATGCTAATTTTCTTTCCAGGAGTGAAAGCAAGTGTTTGAAATCGTTGTTACCCCTAGCTGGCACAATATCTGAACTCCTACGCCATAAGGTATGTTCATTACATAGTTTAAGCTCTCTGTGCTTAGACACATTGTAACAACTTCTTTCCTTGTTTCAATAAAACTCGAAAACTCCTCTGTTAGGGAACATGGCTAATGGAAATCGTGAAGAAATGTTCTGGGAAGCATCACAGTGGCTGTGGTTTTCTTCTTTAATATCATTTTTTTAGCCCATTTTTAATTTCAATTTCTGAATCCTTTAAAACTTCATCATAAGAAAATGAAAAAAAATTTACTAAAATTTCTCTGTGTCAAAACTAGCTGTTGCGCCTTGGGTATTTCAAGATTCTAGACCTTGTTATTGATTTCAAAGTCTTTGGTGTTGACTAGAATGAAAGGAGTCTATTTTTTCACTAACTGGACAGGTTCAGGCATATGAAAATATTTGAAGCAGTAGTCCTTCTGCAACTTTCAAGGAGAGCCTAAATTATTTCATTGGTTAGAGAACACCTCTTTCCCAGCTGGAAAAAAAAAAAAGGTGCTTCCTTGGAATTCTTAGAGGCATCTCCAATCCGTGTCAGATGCTAAGGAACAAAATATAATCTCTTATTCATGAAACAATCAAGAGATTCAGTTCATCAAAATACTAGTAGAATAATATTTCTAACATTTTCGTCAAAACAGAGGAAAACATTCCAAAATACAGAATAATGTACCAAAATAATAAGTTATCTAGTTAACTTGTTATTATTCTTTTGTTAATTTAGGTAGATTTTAATTTATACTTCTAAATACATATTTAACTTTATGTTCTTGTGATGCTAGCGAAATGCTTCCAAAACATTTCTGAAACTAGTTGTGAGAAGATTCATCCGTAGTAAGTTCCCAAAAGGAAATTTTTTTTTTTTTGTTTGGGGGGGGTGAGGGACAGACACCCTGAGACTTTTCCTTTGACCTGGAGAAGGTGCAAATGACCTCCACTCGGTCACTTAATGGGATCATTGGGTACTAGTAGTTTGGTGGATAGAATCAAGGGATTCATTGAGACTTCTTCGACTAGTCTAGAGAGAGATCTCTGATAGGTATCCTTGCCATGTAGGATTGCCCCAATCTAGGATGAATCCCCGCTAGGCAGATATTGTGCCTTGACTTATGTCCTACGGGACTCTTCTTGGCCTATATAGATATATATCCATCTCCTCCCCAAGTAGATCATTACCATTATTACCACCAAAATCCTCATCCCTCGACAATCTCTCTGTCTTGCTCCAGACCGCTTTGATGCTCCCTTCACAGGTTTCTGGCGACTCAGCCTTAGACGATACTTAGCATTATTTCTAGAAGGTCTGATCATTCTTTGTAGGTCTGATCACGCACAAATATCTCAAATGGTTTCAAAGACAACCTTGAAATTGTTAGAGCGATGTTCCACAAAGAATTCAGGATTAGTGCTTGCACCATATGCGTTCTACCTTCTCAAGAATTATGGAGATACTTCGTTCCAAATGCCCAAAACACACTATAGGCAACTATGCACCAAAATTAATCCCCACAGTGAATGAATTTTTAATTTTTAATATATTTTTCTGGTTGACCATACATGAGAAAAAGGTGGTAGATGAATTTTCTTTTTCTGTTACTTTGTTTGGAAAAGGTCGGCTGAAAAATACATATGCTCCCCCCCCCCCCCAAAAAAAAAAACCACGTTTGTGAGTGTAGTGATATAGGTGTTGTTATTTGTTTTATTGTAGGCTGCCGGAAATGAAGCATTTCAATCAGGAAGGCACGCAGAAGCTGTTGGACAGTACACTGCTGCTTTATCATGTACTGTTGAGTCACGTCCGTTTGCAGCTATTTGTTTTTGCAATCGTGCTGCCGCATATAAGGCCATGGGCCAGATCACAGATGCCATTGCAGATTGCAGCCTAGCTATTGCCCTTGATGGAAATTATCTGAAGGTCTGGCTCTAAAATAATACTTTTTCTGCTTTGCTCCATTTTCTTTTGTATTAAAATCTTGAATTTCCTAATTTTCAATTTCTTCTAAGACTTGTTTCCTTTTTGAGGAATAAATTGCTAAGGACCCCCTTTTGCCATGGGTTAAATCCCTTTGATTCTACTTTAATAAACTTTATTTATCGTGAAAAAAGGGAAAAGAAAAAAGAGTTTTAGACTACGGAATGTTTTCCTCAACTTCAGGAGAAAGTATGAAAACCATGTTGCAAAACATTTGATTAGTAAATCCATCTCATGTTCTAATAAACAACGGGATTAAAAAAATTACAGATTGGCCTAAAATGGGTTGCAAATCCAAGGAAGGTTAGCATTGGCAAGGATTGGTTGAGTGGGAATTGATTTGAGAAGCATTGCGCATTAGATGGATTTGTCCAACTTCAACCCTCATGTGATTGTTTTATAATAACTTATCAAAAAATTAAATCATAAGACAACTTCTCTTTTAGTCCATGTATCTTGAGGACCAATCTTTTGTCATTTTTACATCTTTTACTTGGTTCAAATCACTCTTTCTTGACCGTGCATCTCTAGATCTACTTTGGACATGATCAAACCGTTTTAAACGACTCTCTTAACTTTTCTTCTATCATTGCCACCTTAGCTTTCTTTTGAAAACATTTACTTCTTATCTCTCTCTCTCTCTCTCTCTCTCTTTCTTTTATTATTTTTTTACCATGTACCCGTCTTGATATCCTTGTTTCTGCCACACTCATCTTGTGAGTGTATTTGCTTCTTAATGGCCAAATGCTATACCAAAAAGCATAGTTGGGCTTATAGTTCTTAATGGCCAAATACCGAGGTTCTCATGGATCAGAACTCTCATACCATGTTAAATCACCAATTGTTTTAGGAAATTTTCTCAACAATATATATCAAGCTGGTTTAGCATCAACCATATTAGAGTACTCAATCAATTGTTCCTTTGAGTCTTTGCATCTTATGTTTGTAGTTTTCTATATTTTCTTGTGCACAATTGAGTTTGAAAAAATTGTGTTATTTTCTTTCAGGCTCAATACTTTGTTAGTAAGTAGTCCTTTATTATGGTCATGCATTTTGCAGGCAATTTCTAGGCGAGCAACTTTGTTTGAGATGATTAGAGACTATGACCGAGCAACTATTGATCTTCAGAGAATAGTCTCCCTTCTCATGAAGCATTCTGGTGCATCTGATAGAATGACAAGCGTGAATGAGTTAAGAGAAGCTCAAAAACGGCTTTCTCTAATGGAAGAAGAAGCGAGAAAGGAAATCCCCTTGAATATGTACCTTATTTTGTAAGTTCCCATCTTCTGAAATCAGCAATTTGGAATTTTTTTTTTTTTTTTTTTAATCTTTCATTATATGTACTTTTATAAGTTTTCCATGTTACTACATAAATTACAGGCATTAGCTGCATTGCTTTGATCTGTTGTGATGCGTGCTTCTGAGGCATAAAGTATCCTATCACATATCTTGATTTGTATGCGTTGAATTCATTTGACTCTTCACTTGGTTCATGATGTAATCTACGTCATGTAGTAAATCACTAGGAATCTGCAAATTTTGATTGTGATAGGTGAAGGGCATGGCTTGTAAGTTTTAGAACTATAAAAGTTGGAATAAAGTCTTTTAACTTGTACAACCCTTACATGGGCTCTTTTGCTCTACATCTACCTCATAAAACCCTAAGATGTAGAAAAAAGATTACCGTCTAAGAAATAAATAACAAATATGGTTGTGGGATTAGGAGGTTTGTGGATTAAAACAGTCAAAATTCATTTAGTTGGAACTCGAAAATTAGTTACTTAAATGGTAGAGAGCTAGCGTTTGGACCTTGGAAATCTCTTAATTATTTTTATGAATGATAGTACTATTATTGAAATAGTGCGAAAGGGTTAAGAATGTGGAATTAGGTTCTTGGGATAAAAACAAAGGAAAATAGATGAAGAGAAGGAAAGAAAAGAAGAATATTTGTATTGTTTGGACCTTATTCAAGCAAGAAAAATTTTGGCCCCTATTCAAGAGGGCATCTAATTTCCTTTTATCATTTTCCATTTTTTTTTTTTCAATTTTCAACATTTGTCCAGCCTATAAAGTTGGCAACTCCTTGATTCAATCCAGGCTTCACAGGTCAAACAATCAAATGCACGATTTTTTGGACAGAGTTGTATTGTTTGTTTATTTATCTTTTGGAAATTACCACTTATTGAAAGCATATTATCATTTTGTAATATATTTTCAGAAAGGTAATTAAGTATAGTCATCTGGGTTTTTGTTAAACAGTGTCTCATTATTATTAGCATTTCTATTTTCCCTTAAAATATTTAAGCTTTAAATTCTTTCTATTAATGACTGGTCTAATTTTGACATAATTCCTACTTTTTCGTATTGTTTTTGTTGGTGTTGCATATTCTCAAGAGTTGCATGCATTTTTCAGACCCTACAAACCATTGTGTTAAAGTACATTATCATTCAGTTGGGCATGCAACTAGCAGAGACTGCCAGTAATTCAAGTTTGTTACACATTATTCTCCTTTGTTAGTTACTTTAGGACATTGTTGCTTCAAAGTGGGGGAAGTGTCCATGCTCAACACTTTAAATTACACCACCTTTTTGCCTTTGGAAATAGAAGACCACGGCAAGAAAATTGAATGCAAGTCACGTCCTGGTGTGCTAGGAATTGTGAATTAGATGAATCTATTACTTGTATAGATACCTGCACTGATATTAACGTTAGTCCATGTAATGTAGGTTTTTTGAAATTTTCCTCTCAATAAGACGGAAAATGATAATATTCTTTTTCAAAGATGTTGCCGTTGTTCTGATGCAATTGCTTCCAAAGATCAATCAAATAAAGTGTATAATCAATTGCATTTCAATGCCAGGGGCGTTGATCCATCTGTAGCAGCATCAGAAATTAAGAAGGCCTATCGGAAAGCTGCGCTCAGACATCATCCTGACAAGGTTTCAGAATCCAAGTAGCTGCTCCTATACCAACATGGCTACTATGATTTACTCTTTCTAACAGTATCTTGCTGATGTAGGCTGGTCAATCCTTGGCTAGAAGTGATGGAGATGATGGGATTTGGAAGGAGGTAGTGGAGGAGGTTCACAAAGATGCTGATAGACTTTTCAAAATGATCGGAGAAGCATATGCAGTACTTTCAGATCCTACCAAGGTATCATCGCTGTGTTCCTCAAATTTTGAAAATCATGTCCCATGACCTTTGAGTCTTTGACCATTCCTATTGCCACCCCCCTTCCTTTCTTTTTCTCTCTATAACAAAAGAAGGTTTCTATAGGTGCACCCACAATATTTCTTTTTTTTTTTTAATCAGTAAGCACCCACAATAGTTGTTTAACTGATTTCTCATGAACTATGATGCATGGATAATTCAAAATGATGTCTATTAGTAGTTATCTCACATTGGCCCATTAAAAAATTTACTTGTCCCATATGAGAGATGTATTTCCCTCGTCTTAACACCTAGATTTTAAGGTTGAGGTCACTCCTCTTATGTGTTGTCAGGCTACTTTATATGTTATAAAAACAGGGTTTTCAATTAGGTATCACCACAATTCATGCTATACCTATGTTCGTACGGGCCAGTGCGAGGAGGGTTATTAGAAGTCCCCAGCCCATTAGAAAATTTATTTGTCTCATATGAGAGATGAACTTCCTTTACCTAAACATCTAAATTTTAAGGTTGAAACTCCTCCTCTTATGCGTTATCAGACTACTTTATCTAGTTAGTGTTGAACTCCATAGTTTTTGTAAACACCGAAATAGATGTTGGGGGACACACCCTCTGACTAAATACATGTCGTGGCATACCCATTTATTTTACTATATTTTTCCTTCCAGCATGGTTAGGAGCTTGGTAACAAACAACCAACACACAGGTGTGCTTGTTTACCAGATGAGACAGCATTGCATTTAAGCTTAGGTCCATATGGTGCTATATGTAATAGTTAATAGTCCCAGCCAATTTTGAATGTGGACTCTCTGATAAATTGCTTTCTATTTTTTTCTCTCTTTATAATATATGCAATCTTTTGGATCAACCTTTTCCAAGCACGTTTCTCGCCAAGAAAGATCATTTGTCATCGAATCACTCAACTACTAGCCTCTTTATACATATATATGGATATGTGAATGTGTATGTTCCCTTGAAACTTTGGTGTTAAACTCAGTCAATTGCTGTCGATTTGCAGCGCTTAAGATATGATCAAGAAGAAGAGATGAGGAACGCCCAAAAGAGTGGCAAAGGAGGCAGCGCATCAAAAATGAATACAGATGTCCAGAATTATACATCTGAGAGAAGCACCCGCAGGCGCCAATGGCGAGATATCTGGAGATCATAGGGGAAACTCACAATCTAGATGGCCGGAAACAAGTTGATCAAGCAGGTACTGATGATGTTGCCACTCTGTCGAGATGGATCTTGGCATTATGGATGAGACTGGAGCCTTAGTTGGGATGTTGTTTTCAGTGAGTAAGTTGCTACAATGTGTTTCTTCTGTGAAAGGCCCATCATATGGACAAGGACTTCAGCTGCTCTTCTTCCAGAATAGATGGGGTGTTTGTGTGTGGATGGAGGTTTCTAAATAGCTGAAAGCTAGAGCAAGAAATTATGGTGCCAAAAAATTTATTTTTGGGGAAGTTTTGAAAATAAGAAAGAGAGAGAGAGAGAGAGAGAGAGAGAGAGAGAGAGTATATCATTTTCCTTTTTATGTGATCTATTGAACTTGAACAAAGAGTTGATCTAAAAAAATAACTTCACATGCGAGAGCAATCTGCATATGTACTGGCAACATGGACAGATGCAAGTGAATTCATGCATTGATGCAACTGACTTCAGAGTATGTTGTATCTGCCGGCAACACTAAGAGACGGAGCATGATAAAGAAAGTGTGTGCATCTGATGAGAAACGTTGCTGGCCTCTTCACTAATTATTGCTAGCACAATACTATGAAACGGAAGAAGACATCTTCCCAAGAGATCACGCAGCAACAGGAAAGTCCTGTGTCCAGGGCGGCGGACCTATTTTTGTCTCTTTTTCTTGGTAGTTTTTTTTTTCTTCTCCAGAGTATGTATTGTACAGTCACTGTTTATGGTGTTTGGAATTTTGAACCAAAAAAAAAAAAAATTTGTTTTGTTTCCCTACATTTTCGTGATCGGCTTTTGAAGCGACACTTCAAGTTAGCACCAATTCATAACTGGATACAACATATGAAATAGGGCGTGGCAGTTTCATGTGACTTGAGGTGGTAAAGTTGGTCCTCAACTTCGCCCCCCCCCCCCTCTTACTATCTTGATTTTGTATTCTTGGAGTGTTTAGTTTATCAGAATTCACCAATTTTTATTAATTTTTTTGTATTTTCTTCCAATTAAATTTTATCACATATTATTTTTATATTACTTTTATATTTCTATTATACTTTTTTGTCTTTTCAAACACCACCTTGATGAGAGTGTATATGTTTGTGTTTTTTTTTTTTTTTTTTTTTGGGTGTCCACTTGCAACTGCCAGTTTAATTCCACTATTTTACACTACCAATTAAATGTGGTCACATTCAAGGTAATTTATACGAAATTTTATTCTGATAAATTTTTTTTTTTTTCAGTCAACCGAATTCCCTTATTTGTCTGATTCGAGGGGGTAAAAAGACCTGTTGAGTTCTTACTCTTTCCTTTCTACAAGTCATCATATATATTAACTCAATCCCGTCGTCAAAAAAAAAAAAAATGAAAAATGAAACTCAATCCCGAATATGAACCCCAAAAATAAATAAATAATGCCTCTCAAACCGATCACATGAATACCAATTACAATTCCTATTATTAGCCAAAGTCGGATCCATCCTTCCAATAACAGTTCTGCCATTTAACACACTTCACATTTCTACAAAAGTGTGTCCCGCTGGAGACTAACAATTGATGATGACAATATGGTTTTGATTTGCTTTTCTGGCACACTAATACATTATATATATCAACAGTCATATTCATGAATTATTATCATTTGTGTAACTACTGCCTACCTTTTAACTCTCAAGTTAAGCTAAGTTAAACTGAACAAGCAAAACAGAAATGGGGAAGGTTCTACCTAGCTTTCATTACTTAAAAAAAATACAAATTTATTGCTTAAAGATCCAACACTGCAAAATAGTTGCATAAAAATTATATATAACACTTGTGATTTTCCTTACCGGCCTTCACCCAACCCCCCCCCCCCCGGGGGGGCGGGCAATTTCCCCATCCCCAACCCAACTCCCATGTCGTGTACAAAAAATTATATAAATAATTATCTTGGTTCCTAAAGTAATTATCAGAAACAGAAATCAGAACCAGTTAATCTTTCCTACTGATGATAATTACATCTCTACAAAGTTCACTTACTGCCTAATTGGGATGAAACAAACACCCCTTGTGAATCAGCTAGCTTTGAGCTAATAATTTACAACGCAGGGTGCCGACTAAAGCCTGCCAGCCCGTCTCATGAATGGGACTGCTCCAAAATATCAAGCTGTTCTCGGTCCTTGTGTTGAAAAACGTAGGCAGTAGAGTAATAATAGTCCCAATAACGACAGGCCAAGATGCTGGACTGGCGGAGAAGCTACAAACCGGAGTGCCCACAAACCATTATCGAAACAGTTCCGGAAAAGACCACATAATAAACCTTGCAAAAATGTCAGACTCGAGGAACTCTATATGAGCAGCTCGCCCGATGATCGTATTCAAGTTCCTGCCCTGGGATGACATGTTAAAGTTGACATCACATCGCATGAATACCCTATGCTCGCAGGATGGTGTCCGGATCTGGTCCATACAATCATTAAGCATCTCTAGAAAGATTTTTCCCTTCTTTGAGCTGTCTCCTGCAGCTCCCTGGCACAATTCGATTCTGGCTGAATGATATGGAACATAACCGTCCTGAGCGACACACAATCAAGTAATAGCATTAGGACTGGTTTATAGAAATGTGTTTAAAGAATGAAATGAGAAATTATAGTTAATTTCAATATAATTAATGCCACCTCTTTCCATAAACCTCATGATAAGGACTTTTGAGAGTTAACACTACCGTCAATCAGACTAGAATTTGCAGTCCACAATTGTTACACGAGCCTTCATGAGTTGCGACCTTTGAAATCCTTGTTTTTGTGTTTTAGTTATGGATATAAGTGAAAATGAGTCATTTGGAACCACACAGGCTGCTTGTACCTTTTAACACACATCAAAACATGTTCTCTCTCTAAAGATTGAGAAAAGCATTCCTCAATGCCGTTAATATCTTTTCTTTCAATACCACGTGATTGATTGGTTCCAAAACCTCAGAAAGTGTTTTCTCAGAACAGGATACTGAAACTATGAGAGAAGAATTCATATTTGTTTCCAAGGTGATTCTTCAACAGATAACAATAAACCCATAAGAGACCAAGTCCAAACCATCCTAGTCTGTTCAGGGCCCTCAGACCTAAGTAACGCCCCACCATTGTCCCCAAAAGGCATGATGCCAGAAATGAAAGCAAAACAGATTCTTCCATATGAATTCATAAGTTCAAGAAGTTTATTAATAAAATAAGATCTTCAAAAAAATAAGAAATACCTGCGGTGAAGATAACAGAATTATATTTTTGAAATTCTCCAGCGTCTTTTGCTGACAGAAGGATAGAAACTATGTTAGAAATTCGACTGAGTTAGAGAATCACTCAACTCTTTCCTCCTTTGAAATAAACACAATCAGAAATATACATAATAAAACTGCCATTAATTTGGCAAAATCACAATATGTCAAGGTGGACAAGCAAGACCCAAAATATATAAGATCATGGTTACAGTGGGTATGGTGAATTCTATTAGTACCTTACAGAGTTTGTAGAAGAATGTATTTTGGAGATCTGGATCATCAGTGTAAGTAAGCTGATGAATGCACTGTGTGTGCTTGAGCTTCTTCAGGAGCCACAAACCAGAGTTGAATAAAGAGTTTGAACTGTACAGATAACCTAAATGGGGACCAGATATAGAAAGGTATGTATGGAGATATCTTAGGTATGGCTCCATAATGCCCTCTGCAAGAATAAAAGCACAGAGTTAACACTCTATTTCCAGCAAATTGAAGAACATGCTCTCTAAAGCTATAAGGGCACACCTGTTAATGCAGTTCTTATGATCACATTTCCAATAGAATGCCCAACAAAACTAAGCTTGATATTTACTAAAGTTCCAGATCTTGAGGCTTTATCCATTTTCTTTTTAATGAAAGAAGTCACTTCTTGAGCCAGCCTTAGTCCCATTTCTCTGAAGTCCTCAGATGTTTTGTCTTCATTCACCTCTGACATAAGAAATTCTACCTTGGGATCTATCAAAAGCCATTGATTCCGAACAAGCCGTAGATCCAGGTGATGTCCCTATTTATGTTTTGAGTAAATAAAGAAATCAAAAGACCTATGGTTGGAAATACAATTTGATACAAATATGCATGAAAATCATCTTCACAAGCAATATTCTGACAATTGAAGACGGTATAAGCCCTAATTTGCTCTGCAGAATATCATATAAATTATGGCAATGTCATATTGCATTACGCTGATCGAGTACATCACAAATATTGGATGCATAACAGGGAGCAAATATTGGGTTTCGATAGCATAAGTGTAACAATCAATAACGAACGAACTCATTACTTAATAGTATAAAATTATAATTCAAATATGCAGCACAAAAAAAGATCAACAAACCAGCTAAGTTAGTTACTAAAATGGAAAACTCAACAAGAAACAAATAACTTAAACTTCAATCCGAAAGCCAAAGTCTAATCTTATGTTTCCGAGATATTTCTTAAGGTAGCGCAGAACAGGCAACGGGATCTACAAATTTAAGCCATGTGAAGAAAAGAGCATGCCTGAAAACCATGTACAAAGACAGCAATCTTCAAAACACGACCGTTTTGTTGAGTGCCAGCAGCAGATAATTTGTTTTTGGCCTTAAATCCAACATCAGTGAGCAACATACACGAATCTTTTTGGTTGAAATTTGTGAAGTATGAATTTCCACTGGTAGTGCGCAATGGTGCATTCACAACACGTTCTACAATTACAATTGGAATACGTGAAGGGTCGGCAAATAAATGCATGTCTTGTATAGACCGGTTGTTGATCTGCATAAATGCAACAGTTGTCAATAAACTCCAACATACGCGGAAAAGAACACCATATAGCAATTCATTAGGAGGATTATCTGACCCTCATTTGCTCAATACTTCGCCTATGAAGCTCAGCTCGCACTGCTGCAGTCTGTGCAGGCTACACAGAACACAACCAAAAAATGCAGATCACTATGATGTAAAAATCACAACTACTCTGTTACATGGACTCGGGTATGGGTACATGTCTAAAAGTCAGGTCCCGAAATTCTCTTATTCAAAAATATGGGGACACAGGAAAATATTTATATATTTGATATAATTATTTTATTTTATAGGATAATAGGGTATTAACAAGTTTCTATTAGAGTATTTAATACATAAAATATAAGTTTGATGCATAAATTATGCATTAAATTTGAATTGCTAAATATTTTTGTATGGATGCTCAATTATATTGGGACACATATACCATACTTTTACCCAAGTACGTTTGTGCAAGTGTCAAGTATCTGCACGGGTACGTTATAAATTCTAGAGGACTAGATGTAACTTAGCACCCACTCTCTTCGTTTAAAGAAAGACGGAGGTGAAAGACTCATGAATAAATCTGAACCTAGAACCCAAGAAAACTATGATAATTTATGTTGGGTTATAAAGCAACAAATAAATGCCTCTATTCTATTACATCATCTGTTAACTTCCGCAAAGCAGATACTTTTCCACGAACAGCATGGTAAGAGTCATCAACCCCACAAATATATTGGTGAGGCATATCCACCTTGGAGTACACCATCCAAATTGACCATTCAGCTTTCCTGTCATTAGCCCATGTATCTCGCAGAAATTCCAGGATCTTTGTTTTGTTAGCCCTGGAATGAAGAAAAACATCAGCATATGAACTTGTGCCAGAAAGTAACAGGCATAGCTAAAAGTAGAACTTAGAACTTCAAGACTTCACACCAATTTGTTAGTTTTAAGATTGAATAAAGTAATAAATGGTATAATTCCTAGATTTTTTTTTCTTTTATTTTATTGTTAATTAATGAAATATTTAGGGATATAGTACTCATTTGAAAGTATTTGGATCCCTAACCCGCAGGCCCCAGCTACACTTACTTTATTTCCCTCTTCATTGGTTCTCTTCACTGAAAAATCAAAGAGAGCCGAAGATCCTCCCATTATGTGACATGCATGTATTGGATAAAGAAATAGGGCCTCTTAGAGCATAAATGTTCCAATTCTTAATCAAGTCGGGATCAATCAAGACCAGCACATTATGTATCCCTCTTGGTAAGGGACAAGCACAGACTCTAGAGTTTATAATAATTGAGCTGAGGATCCAAAGCCTAAAACAGTGCTCTGTGAATTATTATTTTTCAGGTTCTAATGATTAGGTTCAAAGTTCGCTTTCCTCTTTCTTTCCACTAATTGGGGGTGCAGGGATTGGCAACTTTCTACCAAGTTCACATTCAGCACATCCAGCTCTTTTGAAAGCTGCCATCTATACTGAGGACCCAGTTCTCATATCACAGGACTTCTTAATAATCAGGAAGTGGAAGAAAAAAAAAAAAAAAAGAAATGAAAATGGGTTACTTCTCAGCCACTGAGGTTGTACTAATATTAGCTCAGCATATATATACACATAAAAGAAAAGAAAAGAAAGGTATCCTGCTAACGTTCTTTCAATTTATAAAAATCAAAATTGCAAAATTATTAAATTTAAGATGGAACATACACAACCTGTGGAATTTCAGAAACACGCTCCATAAATACAATAGTTGACTGCCAAGTGAATGGAAAGAGTTCACGAGTTCATCATTGGTTAAGGAATTGAAAAACTCATTACTCCGAAAATCAACAGTACCATCCGGTTTCTGTTCAAGGATAAAAACGCAATACAAATAAGTCAACCCATAGAAGATATCAAGATTATAAACAGAACCACAAGTACTTTGAAGAGTGGCATACCACATAAACCATTTGTTTCTTGCCAGATGTTACTGCTAAAAGTTCAGCATTCGCACTCTCCACACCTTCTTGCAAAGAACCAAACAACCTTGAATCGTCCACATTGGAAATAAAATCAGCCAAGTCAATCGTCTTGTCAATTGCTTTGCTAAGTTTTTGCAGCTCTTCAAGAAGAATGTCTCGGGAAGTTAAGAATGCTCTAACAAGCATGGCCTGTTGTGAGAGAAATAGAAAAAACAGTTGATTCAGTGCCCAACAATTACAAAATTTTGACTCTTTATTTCACCAAGGAAATCCTTCAGCAAGAAATAAATGAAAAGATAAAATAAACAAATGCAATGGGATCCCCATTCCCAAGATGGAGAAGAAAGAAGAATTCGATTGTGTGGTTAAGATGGAGAAATTTTGTAGCACCTAAACTAATGTGGTGAAATCCCAATTCCAAGGCCTTGTAGCTGAAAGAGCGTAATTAAAACGCTGACAGAAGTACACAGGAAGTTTGAATTGATGCCATTTATTTTTAATAAATAAAATTTTAACTTTCAAACAAAAAAAAAATGATTAAAACGCCTAATTTTTTACACGACAAAAAACACAGACATGTCAATCATATAGCTAGAATAAATATTGATGGTGAAGTGTCTGAGCAAGAGGGAGACATTTAGTAAGGCATTATGGTTTTTTTTTTATAAACACAGTAGTGGAGACCGCAGCTTGATGATATGGCACTTCCCCACATCCCCTAAACTGACAATTTGTGCCTTGAGAGTGCTTTTCAGAAGAGGAGGTTTGGCCAGCTCTCAAGTCCTTGAATGGGGATGATATGGTGCCAGGCCCACGGGATGATACTGGCTTCGGAATTTTCTTCCATCTCTAGCATAAACAATGTGTTTGAAGAGTTCTTATACAGAAGAACGGGTTTGGGCACATGGTTCAAAGTTGCGGTCACGGTAGATGTATCGACCTGAGAAATTTTGATGCAGTCGCGGCGTCGTGGCACGATATCGGGCGATACATAACTTTTTGTGTGTTTTAACTTCAAAAAATTCAAAAAAAAAATAATGAAAATATTCGAAATTTCTAAATAATAAAATTTTAAGAAAATTCTAAAAATTCTAGGGATTGTCCATCCTCCCAGCCAATATCTCTTTCTTTCGGGAGCTATTCTACACATCAGATAAACTATTTTAGAAAATAAATAATTGTATTGGCCACAACAATCAATTGTATTCATAATATATTATTGAAAATAATTAATATGATCCAAGATATATTAGTCACAATAATTTATACACTTTAATAATTTGATTCGTAAAAAATATTACAAATCTATTTAATAATGAATACTTCAAATTTATATTTTTATAATTTGTTTCATAAAAAATAATTATAAAATTATAAAATAATAGTTTACTTTTTTTTTTAATCAGCTATTTAATTAATATGATTAACAATATAATATCTAACTAATTAGTATAATTTAATAATTGCATTCCAAAAAAAAATTACAATTCTACTTAACAATGAATATTACAAGCTTATATTTTCATATTTTATTTGTATTTTGTATCAGATATTTAACTAATATGATTCACAATATATTAGTCATAATAATTACTACAATTCAATAATTTGTTTCGTGAAAAATACTAAATAATGAATATTATAAATTTATATCTTCATAATTGGTGTCGTAAAAAATAATTATATTTTTTTCATCAGCTATTTAACAATGAATCATACAAGTTTTCATATAGCTAAATTTTTAAAATTTTTAAAATAAAAATTCATTAACACGTGCGCGGGAAGGGGGACATGTATAGATGGGGAACCTAAACTTCGAAGAAGTCGAAGTGTCCAACTGGAAGAGCTGGAGTTTCTAAACTCTCGAGGGACGCTGTTGCGATGATGGCACTGGTTCGATAGTGATGAGGCTGCTGCAGCTGTAACAACCAGCGAAGCCCAGGGGTCCAGTGAGGCTGCGAATATGATTGCGATGCAAAGATGCCGACAGCGACTGCGACTAATAAACACTGGCGATACGAAGCTACAATTGACGGACACCGGCAACGCCGACACGATTCGAAGGTTTAGATCTAACTCGCGATTGTGATTTCAAGGTTAGGTCTATCTCGCTCATTCGTTCAAATCTAAAATTAATTGGGTTCATCTCACAATGATATCTTCTACATTGCCAATATCTCACCGAAATTTCTAATCGTATCAAAGTATCACCAATATCTTGGCATGATTTGGCTAATACAAGACGATATTCATACTTCATGCAAGATTCTGACTCAGCATGACGTCGCAATGCGGCAACCCTCGATACTGAGTCGAGACAGCTGATATCTCAACGTCTCAGCCGATATTACGAACCATGTTTGGGCAGCTCTACGGACATTGTATAGGCACATGGTGCCACACCCAAATGGGGTAACGCTGGCTTTCCACTCCAGATTTTTGGAAATTGTAAAGGATGTGATGGGAGGTGAATTTGTAAGAGTAAAAATGCTTCTTTTAAAATCCGCCTGTGTGTATCTAATGTTTATTTTAATATAGCCGGTCCCAAGCCTAGATAAGGAGGATAGTCATAGTAGGTTGACAGCTGACATAAAAAATAAACACTTCTGATAAACAAGAACCCAAATGAGAATTTCGTTGGGTTGTCTCCTACTTGCGAGGCACTGAATCGGATCCAGATGTAGTGAAAAATGGGTAAGGATTCGCTAGGGTGTTTCCTCAAAGCGATGTGCCACATTAGCGCCTGGGTACGATAAGAAGTAGGCAAGGGTTTCCACACCTAAATTGACGAGCATGGGTAAAGAAGCTAGAGCAAGTTAGAATATAGACTCATTAAAAGAAAAACTAAGAGAATTAGTAGATACTTTGGTTAGGAGAAGAATAAATATAGTGCCTACAAGAGTACATGAAAAGAAGAAAAATCTAGAGAAATTGAAAATACCAATTTTAAACTTTGGCATTAAGAGAGAGATAAGAATCATTATTGATAGGGATCTTTATGAGAATAGTGGAAAAATTAATGTCTATAAAACTTTTACTAGGAGAAGAGTCGATATGTTATTAGTGCTTATGCACCCCCATGTAGGACTATACGTAGCAACAAAGAACATTTCTTGGAAGATACAGATGGACTTCTTCAAAAGATACCAAACAAGGAAAAAAGCTTTATAGGAGGAGATTTAAGTGCGCATGTGGGGAGAAATAGTAGAGGTTTTGAGAGGGTGAATGGGGGCTATGGATTTGGAAACAAAATGAGAGGGGTGAATCAATTTTAAAGTTTGTCATGCCATATGATTCTCTAATAGCAAATACCTGTTTTATAAGGAGAGAGAGAGACTTAATAACTTTCAAAAGAGGACATAAAAATAGTCAAACAAACTTTTAATTTACTAAAAAGGTCGAATAAAAATGGTAATGTAATAGCAGATGAGAATCTAACTAAATAGCATATGTCAGCTAAGAAATAAGAAACGTTTGTATTAAGAAATAGAAAATAAGAAATAAAGGAATTAAACTTACAAAAACCAAGTGGTGAAACCTAAAAGGAGAACAGTGAGAGACTAAAGATAAAATGCTTAATGAAGGAAAATGGAATTTAGGTAATGATGCAAATATCAAGTGATATGAAACGGCTAGATGTGTTAAAGGGCTATAAAGATACTAGGTATATCTAAGCAAAACTAATCATCCTCAATGGAGACTTGGTGGTGGAACGAGTAGTGTAAGCGGTGATCAAGGCTAAGAGAGACTACAAAAATTTGCCTGGAAGAGTATCTTGCATATTGAGACTTGGTGGTAGAACGGGTAGCTCTAAGCGGTGATCAAGGCTAAGAGAGAGTACTACAAAAATTTGCCAGGAAAAGTATTCGGCATAGTATCTTTCTACACTGGGAATATCTCATGGTGAGAAGGCCCAGAAATCATAAAGGATGGAATGGGATTTAAGGCATTACAACCATAGGAAGGCGAGTGAAATGTAAGGATGAAGGAGCATACGAAATGTACAAATTGCCTAAAAAAATTAGAGAAGTTTGATTTAAGGCCTTCAATGAACTATATAACAAGTTAAAAACAAAAGATTGAGAGAGAGATATCTATAAATTGGCTAGAGTATGAGAAAGGAATAGTAATGAATTGTATCATTTTAAGTGTAAAAAAAATAAGAATCAAAAAGTTTTGGTATAGAAGATATTAAAGAAAGGTGGAGAAGTTATTTTAATAGCTATCCACGCAAAAGTTGGGAAATCTTAGTAACCCTATCAAACATAAAAATGTAAGCTCTATACGTAGTATTAGATTTGAAGTAAAGGAGATTTAAAAAAAAAAAAGAGACAAGGATTAGAAAAGTTGTAGGTCCAGATAGTATTCCGATTAAAGCTTGGAAGTGCTTCCAAGATGATGAGATAATTTGATCGACTACATCATTTAATAGGATCTTTCATACTTGCGTAAATTACACTTAGACCCTCTGAACATTTCGGTAACTACACTTAGGCACCCTCAACATTTAAAAATTACAAATACCTCCCTTATCTTAAGAAGTTAGTAATACTTAGATCCTCACAGTTTTATTTTGACCCCAACTCTATTAAAAATTTAGTTGAAAAGACAAATTTACCCTCAACTTAATTAAATTAATTACAAATAAAACAAATACAAATTTATACATTACAATATATATAATATATATCTGCACAGGTCGCTGGCGTCTGTCGGCTACCATCATTGCTTTGCTTATATATATAAATATATTACAATATATAAATTTATACTTATTTTATTTGTAATTAGTTTAATTAACTTGAGAGTAAATTTATCTTTTTAGCTAAATTTTCACCGGAGTTAGGATCAAAACTAACAAAAGGAGTCCAAGCGTTACTAACTTTTCAAAATAATGAAGGTATTTGTAATTTTTAAACATTGAGGGGGTCCGAGTGTAATTATCCAAATATTCAGGGTGTCTAAATGTAATTTACCCTTCATACTTATAACATCCCTAATGAATGAAAGAAAGGTATCTTAGTCAGAATACATGGGATATCCAAGTGTAACTACTATCAAGGCATTAAGCTTGTTGAAATAACTTGATATATATTTTTGACCAATTTCCTAATAGCTCAAACTTTTAGGACAGTTGGTGAATTAACATGATATCAATGCTTTAATTCAAGAATATCCTGAGTTTATGTCTCATTATTAATATTTCTTCCTCGTTTTTCTCATGCACTATGTTCAATTTATGTTGGTACACTTTGTTTAATTTATTTTGTTTGTTTCTGCTACACGTACGAATTGAGGTCATACATGAGAGTGTTAAAATAGTTTGATACATTGTTGGGCCTATTTGCTGACAACATAAACTTTTGGAACTATTGGTGACTTAAAAAAGCTAATGACGCGCACAATGGATTTTGGGAGACAGTGATTGAGGCTAGACTAAGATGTGTGACAAAAATATTGGATAAACAATTTGGTTTTATACCTAAATGACCTAGGGAAGCTATTTTTTCCTAATAAGAATATCTATGGAAAAATATAGGCAAAAGAAGGGAGATTTCATATGATTTTTATCGACTTAGAAAGACATGTGATAGGGTTCCAAAAAAAATTTTATGCTGGATATTGGAAAAGAAAGGAGTTGTGAAATATATTAAAGTGATCAAAAACATGTATGATGAATTAGTTACTAGCATAAGAACTGTTGAACATGATACAAATGATTTTCCAAATACAATTGATCAACACCGAGGATCCACTTGAAACACTTATCTTTGCGCTTTGGTTATAGATGAGCTTACTGAACATATTAAAGATGATATGTTGTTTGCAGTAGATATTGTATTGATAGATGAAACTAGGTTGGGGGGTTAATCATAAGGTAGAACTTTGGGGGCACCCTTTAAAATCTAAAGGTTTTAGAGTAACTAGTATTAAACAAGAACATTTTCTTTGTAAATTCACAATAAAACTAAAACTACAAAAGGGGGCACAGTGAAAATTGAGAACCAAAAAGTGCCAAAAAGTTGATCATTTCAATATCTTGGATAAAATATTAATGCAAATGGAGGGATTAAAGAGAATGTTATCCAAAGAATTCGAGCAAAGTAGTTATAATGGAAAAGTGCCTCAGGTATTTTATGTGACCAAAGGATACCTATTAAGCTTTTTTTTTTTTTTCTTCTAAGGGAGGGAAATTATAGGATAATTATAAGACCAACCATACTTTATGATACAAAGTGATGGGTCATGAAGAATCAATACTCTTATAAGATTTGTGGTAGAAATAAGAATACAAAGCTGAATGCATGGTAATATAAGAAAAGATAAAATAAATGAGACACAAATATATCTAAAAGAAAATTGAGGTAACACCGATAAAAGAGAGTCGTTTAAGTTGGTTCGGTTATTTCTAACATAAACCTAGGGATGCACTGGTACAAAAAAGTGAGTCGATTCAAGTAGAAGAGGAAAAGAGGGCAAAATATAAATCTAAGATTATATGGACTGAAATTGTAAAGAAATACCTAATTCTATATAACCTCATGAAAAAACATAACTGTAATAGAAATGATAGAAGAAAATGATTCCTTAACCGTCCCGAACTAGTTTGGGACTAAGGCTTTGTTGAGTTGAATTTAAATGCCTTTCTTCTGGCTTTAATTCCTAAGGAAGTTGGACCAAAGGACATTAGGTGTTTTCAACCTATTAGTTTGATAGAGGTCCATATAAATTGACAACTAAGGTAGCAACTTCAAGAATGAAGAAAATTCTAAACAACATAATGGTTTGTCAATAGCTATCAAATTCTTGACATTTTGGTAGCAAATGAGGTTTGTGGATGCTAAACTCGAAAGTGAAGTGTCGGTGGTAATATGTGAGTTAAATATTGAGAAAACCCGTGACCCTATAAATTGGAATTTTCTAATCTATCTTTTGGAGTGAATAGCTTTTGAGCCAAAATAGAGGAAGTTGATATTTTGGGGTATTTCAACATTGAAAAATTTTGTAGTTAATGATTCTTCTGCTGGTTTTTTCAAGTCGTGAAGAAGATATTATCTCCCATCTTTCGTTTGTTTTGGTCATGAAAGAATTCAGTATGTTAATTAATTAGTAAGCTGATGGTAGGTGCTTGCGCAAAGATTGAAGAAAATGGTGGGGCATATAGTATCAAAGGCCCAAAATGCTTTTGCTGGAGGGCCAAATTATAGATGCAGTTTAATTACAAACGAGGTAGTTGACGCCTCATTAAAGAATGGTAAATCAAGTTTGACATGAATTGGATATCAAGAAGGCATATGATCATGTCAACTGAGGGTATCTATTATACTCGCTAGAGTGACTTCGTTTTAGCCTAAAATAGAGATGGTGAATCCATTGGTGCATATTGACGATCAAATTCTCGATACTTGTAAATGGCACCCCCAACAGGCTTTTTTGGGCTTGCAATTCCTCTCATGGAAGCATTGAGCAGACTTATTAACGGGGCAGTGCAGGGGGATTTTGTGACAGGAATTATTGTGGGGGAACCAGGTACTAATGAGTTGATTAGTCACCTTTTGTTTGCAGATAATTCTATTATTTTCTGTGAGGTAGACCCGCTAATTTTGGCGAAGTCTAAATTGATTTCCTTGAGAGAGGTTCTGAATTTGGATGGTCTAGCTCCCATTTTGGGGTGCATGGTGAGTCCATGGTACTGAGTCTTTTTTGCATTTTATAGATAACATGCACATCACTTGATAGGAGTTCTTCTAGGTGTGTGGCTCCTACCCTTTTTGTACTGAGGCAGCATCTCCTAGATGCCTTTAAATAAAATTCTTCTTATTTATCAAAAAGAATATATATATTTTGTGGTGGAAATCCATTACCTTTGGGATATATAAAATATGTTTTAGTTTGTTTTAAAATGACAATAGTTTTTGAAGATGAACTTTGGCAAACTGGAGTTGATTTCAGTGGACAAGATTCAAAATGTCAATGGATTGGTTGCTAAAATGGGATGTAAATATCGGGCATTACAACTGTTGCTCCTGGTGGAGGTGCTGTTGTTTAGTTCCTATCTGGTTGCTGCTATGGGATTGGTGGGTATTGGAAGAGCGAGCAGCTTTTGTTGGGGTGGCTATTTGCTATTGGTTGTTGGAGATGCAGCTTCTCCAAGCTTTGGAGAATTCAAAGAAGTTGGGTCTCTCCTATCTTCTTACTTAGAATTTCATTGGGTCAACTTATAAGGCTAGAAAACCATGGAATAGAATTATTGAGAAGTTTCGAAGAAAGCTTTTGCGTCGGGAGAAATTCTCCCCAGAGGAAGAGAAGAATCACTCTCATTAAAATTACATTTGCAAGCATATGAACTACTCATATGTCGATATTTAAGGTTCGACGACAGTAGCAAAGAAAATGAAAAAGTTCAAAAAGGATTTGTCGCAGAGTGGTGTCGGGATGAATTCAAATACCATTTGCTAGAATGGGACACAACATGCTTTGCTAGTAGGGAAGGTGAATCTGGAATACATAGACTCAAAATTTTAATGAAACTCGAGTAGAGAAATGGTTTCGGAAATTTTCTTGCAAAAAAGAGGTTCGAAAGGAAAATGGTGCCACGTAAATATAGATGCGCTTGGGGGGATTGAAGCCCTCTGAATGGGAAGTATGGCCCTGGTGCCAGGTAAATATAGATGCTCTTGGGGTGATTGAAACACTCTGAATGGGAAGTAGGCCCTAGAACGAGCTTATGAATAGGTATTCAGAGATTATGGAATGATGTCATGAGATTTATTACTTTTGAAGTAGGTTAGGTTAAATTTTGGAGCTATCCATAGTTTGAGGATAGGAATTTGTGTGATGCAATTTTCAAACATTTTGGGATTGGACAAGGAAGCCTTGGACTCGATTGAGTACTATATTCATTTGCATGAAGAAAATGTTGTATGGAATCTCAATCTTCATAGAAACTTCCAAGATTGGGAATTTGAACATTTTGCTATCCTTCTCAGGAGTTTGAATTCAAATTGGATGGGAGATAGACCCGGGGGGGGGGGGGACAATTTGTAAAAGAAATTTCTAAATCAAGGTGTTTTGAGGTTAAGTATTTTTATAATTCTTTATATATGTATATATAAATAAAAGAATTTTATTAAGGAACAAAAAGTAGGCATTAAGAAAGTGCCATATACAACCATAACCCTCCACTCAAGAGTGAACCTTCTACAAAACTCAAAAAAGATTCAATATCTGGTTCAAGTCGTTTTATAATTCTTTGGCTCATAGATGAGAGTGTGATACGCATTTAGAGGTATGAAGTGCCTCAAAAGTTACCTTTTTTGCTTGGTGCATATTACACGGTAAGAGACTCACTGTATGAATTAGTGTTCCTTTGCAAGGAGAATGGAAAGTCAATTAATTACTTTTTTCATTTATTGTTTGTGGACTAAGGAGTCGTGAGATATGAATTACTGTTTTCTTTGCAAGAAGATTGGTGAGTCAATTAATCACCTATTCGTTTATTGTTTGTGGACTAAGGAGTTGTGAGCTTTGATTCTATCTTATTTTGGGATGAATTAGGTGCTACCTAAGAAGGCAAAACAAACATTTTTGAGGTATGGTAGGGAGCTCAAGTTCACAAGAGGACGAAAGTATGGCCCCGAATTCCTTTTTGTCGCGGCTGTTTGATTTTGGATAGATGAATACAAGGTCTTTTCAAGGCATTAAATGCCTAATGTACAGATTGAAGAGCATTTTTTTTTTTTGTATAGATGTTTGTTAGAGGATAGGGTTTCGATTTGCATAGCTTTTTGCATTTTGTAAAAAATATGGATGTTTAATTTTAGCCTTATAAGGGTCCATTTCCTTTTGTGCGTGGGTGGGATCCCCTTTCACGGTCTAATTTGTAGGATATGACACTTATGTTTCAGTATGCAATGGTCAAAATTGAGGCTTGGGAGATAGTAGGATTATAAAGAGGGTGGCAAAAGTATGGAAAGTTATTCCTTTTTGCCTAAATTAGCTGATTTGGAAGGAAAGTAATAAAAGACCTTTTCATTGCATTGGATTTCCTTTGTACAAATTGAAAGCAGTTTTTTTTCTACTTCGTATAGGTGGATTTGTGAAGCTGGATTTGGACTTGTAAATTTTTTTGGTCTTTTTAGGGAATACAGTTGTTTAAGTAGTAAAGCATAATCATGTTCAAAAGATGGCAGTTACGGAGATAAGAACGCTAAGGTGGATGTGCGGGATCACAAAAAGAAATAGGATTAGGAACGAGGAGATTAGGGGCAAAGTAGGAATAGTATCAATTGAAGATAAAATAAGAGAAAATCGATTAAGACTGTTCGGCCATGTTAGAAGGCGTCCAACGGAAGTACCGGTTAAAACGTGTAAAAGTATAGAGATTGCCAAAAGTCGGAGAGGGAGAGGGAGACCTAAGAGAAATTGGAAAGAAACTATTAAACATAACCTTACCTACATGGATCTAACGGAGGACATAACCCTAACAGATTTGATTGGCGTCGTCAAATCCATATGGCCGACCTCGCCTAGTAGGAAAATGCTTGGCTTGGTTTGGTTTGGTTTGGTTTGGTTTAGGGAAAATGGCTGTTTTAAGTCTTGAGATTGCTCGTCCCCTATTTTGTAATCTAGTGGCATTCCCTGATACTTTTATCAATATATCTGAACTATCAAAAAAATAGTTTTACTTATCATAAATAAAACAAAGGCCAGTTAAAGGAATTGATCAAATAGCAGTAAGCACATACTTGCTTTGACTTGTCAAAATTTTCGCCAACATCGTCTTTGACAGTGGAAGACTCACTGAAAAGAATCCAACTAATCAAGTTATTTTAACAAATTTATAGCACACATCAAGTTAACGAAATCAAATTAATATATCAAATACCAATAAGAAGATAGCGTGCAAGATTACAGAAATTTGTCCTCGATCAATTTAATCAATTTACGAAATTGGAATCTGCAACAAACCTGGATACCTTCTGTGGGGCAAAGGGAACTCCACCCTTCGTTAGGCTGATATGTACAGTGATTTCAACAAGCACAGCATGGAAAGCATCAAAATGGACAGGGCAATATGAATGCAGCCCTAGTAGAGCTTTGGGAGGAATTCGAAATTCATGGAAAGCAGCAGAGCAAGCATCCAGAGAAGCCGGCAAGCCAGACCTGCAAATTGTGCAGCAATTTTGGTTTAAAATGGATACCTGATTCCACACACTCTGTTACAAAGCATGAATAGAAATAAAAACAATGTTCCATCTAAAATCATTTAACCCCCAAAAAAAAAAAAAAAAAAAAAAAAAAAAAACTTCCAACTTACCCATTCTCCAACACAGGTGCATACAAAAGCTCAAATTTCAAAATCACAGCTGATGTGGCCAGACCCTGGTAAGGTGGTGCTCAATCAGTTCCCAAAATAATAATAAATAAAAAAGAAAGAGAAGAAAAGAATGTGAAATTTTGAAGCTTAGTACGAGCATGCAAACAAGGTCAACAAGTATAAACAAAACAGATATAGACACAGGTATTCTCTACAAAACCTATTCCATTGAGTGTCATAAAGTCCTAAACTGGTTGGTATCAGAGTCTCCTCCAAAACTAGTTACTTGCCACCTCAGCTGAAAGCTTTCTCACAAAAAAGTGATAGGGTATACTAGTGCCACCATATGGGCTAGTAACGGGGTGGGGCCCATGCAGACATTACGCACCATTTACAGGAGATGAAAGATATCACCTTGCTGCCTAGCTATTTGAGATCTCCACTCATTCTGGCATAGTTATTCTTTAATAGAGTTTCTATATTGTACATGTGCAAAGAGATCATACCTCATATTGACCAAGGGATAATTTCATTCAATGAAACCGTACCAGCTATAAGAAGACTTCAATATAGTTTCTATTTTATAGACATGCAAACAGACTAATACCTCATGTTTACCCAGATTTAAGTTGAATGAGATCATGATAGATAGAAGAACATCCTGCCTCGCATATTTGATCCTGAAAGGATGCGTTGAGAAACTGTGATCTGTGTCATCAATCTTCCACACTCCATATACATCATCAGAACCCAAATCAGGAGCTGTAGCCATATACGTATATATATTATTTTAGCTGCTAAGTTCATCTAAAAGAAACATAAATTAAAGACAACCCCCTGAATGATTAAAATATGTTTAATTGAAGACATTTATTATTTTAGCTGCTAAGTTCATCACTAAGAAACATAAATTAAAGACAACCCCCCTGAATGATTAAAATATGTTTAACTGAAGACATTTCAAGTCAATAAAATTAAAAAGATCTCTACAGCTGCATTGAGACAGAAGTAATATTAAAATATCCCGACAATGAAAAAAAATAATTAAAAAGTACTATTCTCTGGCTCTGGTATCTGCTTACAAGTATGCAAAGATCCATAGGACCTATTCGTGCAGAAGCAGCAGAACGACATATTGGTAAATATCATTACGCACGGCAGATACATTGAATACGGAAAGCTAAAGGACAATTTTTTTTTTTTTAAAAAGAATGTTTGCTAGCATAATGCATAGAAACATCAAGAACATTGTAACATATGGATCGGTTTATCATGACATCACACCATAGTGTAGGAAGACACCCCCCTTCCCCATTCACACACGCGCACACACTGAATAATGAGATGTTTTTAATTAGTAATAATAACGTTAAACTAGAAAGGTATCAAGTGGAAGCACCCCAAACAAAAAAGACAATGAGAAAAGCCTAGAAGGACAATTTGAAATAAGCAACAGAATTCAAAGTGGAAAAGGAAAAAAGAGAATTGACCCTTGAAATAGAGATCTTTTTTTTTTTTTTTTTTTTGGGGGGGGGGGGGGGGGGGGGGGGGGGGGGAGGCTTTATTGTTTTCATGATTAAAATATTGAGTTGAAATGTGAGATGGCTAACTGGAGGGGAGGAAGTATCATTGATTCATTGTTAAGGCAGCTTTGAAGAATTGGCATCCTGATCTAGTTTGTCTATAGGAAACCAAATTGGATGATGCACATGATAAAACAGTGGGGGCATTTGAGGAGGAAAATGTCCTCCCAAGAAATACGAAGGTATCTCAAAATTATAGAACTGATGCCAAAAGAAAAATACAATGTAGATTTTATTCTTGCCATAAACTTTATTAAGGAGTTTTCATTGCATGTGCATATAAATAGAATGGTAAACTTGGTTTCCAAGAAATACTAATACGGAAATTACTTTAACTTAAAGAGAACCTAGCCATCTCTATTAAATAAAATAAGGATCGAATCATAATAGATGAAATCAAATCATCCCTCTATATAATCTTGTTTGGAATCTAAGCATTTGACTTTCCCTTAACAAAATGTGATCTTCAATTCTAACTCCACCAGTTGCACTCACATTGGTGAAGACTGAAGGTTGACTTTTCTATTAAGGAACACAAAGAGATTGAATATTTGTTCCCGCATTGATGGAATTGAGGTTGAGCAATGTCCAATTGTTTTCAACATCATAATAGGAAACAAAAAAAAAAATGATGTGATGCAGGAGCATAACCTAATTAATTAGTGTCTTTTTTTTTTTTTTTTTTTCATGCTTATAAGTTCTTTTTACAAATAAGTAAAGAGGTCAAGTGTCTAGCATGTGACTTTTAAAGAGCTTGGATGGTTAGAATTTGTCCTTTTATTTTAAGATGAAGGGTCATGATTCTAGGGTTACAAAGACTATTATACATAGTCTCTTCTTTTGCAGGAGGATTATTCATTGGTTTTTGATAAACAGAAAAAGCAGAGTTGGCTTTTTGGAGCCCTAGGCTCCTATTCCCATCATATTATTTTCTCTCCACCATTTATCTGTTAGTTGTTGTGTTTATCTTCCTTGGCTGCATTATGATGATATTGTTTAACATCGTAAATAAATAAATGGTTAAATTCCTCTACTATGATACAATCAACAAGGAAGGTATAATGATATTTCAGATTGATTTATGACACAAAGTTCTAAGTATGCATCATGTAGTTTTATGACTTTCACACCCTCAAATCTGAGTTTTTTATCGGTACTTTTTTTCAGTTTTTCATCACAACACATTGTTTACCATGTTGAAAAAGTTGTCACTCAATCTTGTTGCTTTGATACCATACTGATGTAACCCACAGAGAAACCAAGGGCTACAATAGATAACAGGTCTGACTAAACTTGAATAAAAAAATACATACATATATATATCAATTAAAGAATTTAAACTAGAAAATACAATTTGAATGTTTTAGTTATTACATATTCATGTAAATAATAGAAGGAATTTTAGTTTTACCCACCCATCTATAGAAATAAGATCACTGTTTCACAATCAGATAAGACCAACTCAAATCAAATCTGCCCTCTATATACCCTTCGGAAACTAAGCATTTGACTTTCACCACACAAAAAGTGATCATCAGTTCTAATTGCATCAATTAGTGCAATCTAACAGAACCACATCATTAGTTCCCTTCTCAATGGAGATCTCCACATGCCACAATGCCCCAGTTATTGAATGAGAAAAATAAGTAGAGTATTCTTCAAAATACCAGCTCATGGCAAGGCCAGGTATCAAATTATTGGGTAACGCACTACGTGTGTATGCAAATGGCAACAATAGATGACTTAGTACCCAAAATGGGACACAATCCAGCAACATAAACCTTACTTGAAAACTATAGATGGTTTTGATTGAAAACCAAGAAAATATCGGGCTTCATTTAGGCTTATTCAACTAGTACAAACACGGGGTTTACTGTATGTATTAATGAGTTCAACGGGAACCGATGTTATGGACCTCATTATGAAGTTAGTCAGTCTAACATTTGTAATAAAGAAATTAGTTACAAAATCTAGTATAAATAGCTATTGAAATGTAACAGAAAAGGATTAACAAGAATTATTCATTTTGGGATTAATTTTTTATTTAAAAGAGAAGGGTTGCTCCCGAATCAAACTCATTTTACTTAAACAAGGAAAAAAATAATCATTATGAGATTAATTTCTCATTTAAGAGAGCATAGTTGCTCTCGAATCAAAGCCATTCTACTTCAAAAAAAAAAAAATATTCATTTTGGGATTAATTTCTCAAATAGTTGCTCTCAAACCAAACCCATTTTACTTCAAAATATATATATTAATTTCTCATTTAGGAGAGAAGCTGAAATCAAACCCATTTTACTTCATTTTCTCTTTTATTTTCTTACCCGCCAGTCAACAAGTGGGTTAACGTCAACTGATTACCTTCGTACTGAACCACTCTAGACGGCGTTCCGGCAGGGGTGTCGTCACCGTCCTCCCATCTCACTGTAATCTTAATCTGATACCATCTGTACAGATACAAAGAAACGGCAAAGAAGTATCAGTGAAAACAATTTGAAGTGAAAAACGTGAAATAGAAGCAGTGGTTGGAGGGAAGAGCAGGAAAACGGAACACACACCCTTGCTGAAAGAGGTCGAGATTGTGAAATCGATGAATGTAGATGGAAAGCTCGTGGAAGGCCTCCAACATTGGGTACTCGGGCGTAGGGTTTGGTCGGGGGAGCAAGGGCAGAGGCTTGGCAGCATTAGGCAACCTCTTGGGAGGTGAAGAAGACGAAAATGGACCAGAAGAAGAGTTTCTATTGGAATTGTAGCCAATTATCCATTTCAGACGACGCAGTAACATCACTCTCCTTTCCCCAAGACTCGCATCCCTCCCTCCAATTCCCCCCCCCTCTTTCTCACTCTGTGTGATCTCACACCAAAATCAAAAACCCTAGATTTTGATTTCCCCTGCCGCTCAAATCCTCTCGTTTCTTCTTCCTTTTACGTGAAAAAGTCACGCGGGAAGGGATTTGAGCAAACGGCGTCGTTCAGATCGCCGGCGGCGATGTGGAGGAGAGAGAGGGAGAGAGAGAGAGACGCGTTCTTTATTTTCTTTTGTTGTTGTCGTCGTCGTCCGTCCGCTGGAGAATGAAAAAGCAGAAGACTACAAACGAGGCTGGTTTGACCACACGGGGTTGGATGGAAACGACGGCGTTTGGGTTGGGGACAGCGGTGTTAACGGTGGAAATGAGCTGCTTTGCACGACTGCTGAAGGTATGGCTTTGGAGGCCCTTGACGGTCGCTAGAGGGTTTTGCCCGTAGCATTTAGTTACTGGCACCGTTTGGAAATTTATAGGTGGTAGCTCGTTTGGCAGTTACCGCCTATTAGTTTTTTAATTTTTTTTTAAATTATCAAAATTATCTTATTATATTTTAATTTTTTTTAAATCTTTAAAACTTTATAAACTGTCAACAAAAACATGTTTGTTAAATCTATTTTTATTTTTTTATTTTTAAAAAAATAAAAACTGAAATAGAAAACGAAAAAAAAATATGTTTTCATTCTGTTGCAAATATTTTTAAAAATTTTATTATTGTATCCATTTTTGTTTTATCATATTAAAATAAATTACTTTATTCAAATATTTTATTAAATTAAAATTATTTTTTAATAAACAATATAATTTAATTAACTAAATTATCTAAATAAATATGTAATATATTTTATTAATTTATTTTTAATAAATAATTAAATTAACCAGTTATTAATTAAATTTTTTTAATATAAAATATTAATTATGAAATTGTTTGTCATAAATAAAAAATTAAAATTTGATACAATAATTAATTTATTTTTAATATAAAATATATTTTATTAGATAATTTTGATAAAATATAATATAATTTAACTTTGATATTTTATTAAAGTGATTCAATAAAATATTTATTTTTAATTTAGTTAATTTAATTTAGTAATTAATTTAATGAATTTAAAATATATTTATTAAATTAATTAATTTAATTTAGTAATGAATTTAATCAATATAAAATATATATTTTTAAATTATTTTAAATAAATAATAAAATTAAATTAATTAATTTAACTAAAATTTTGTAATTAATTTAATTTAATTAATTCAACTAATATTGAATATATTTTATTAAGTTATTTTTAATAAATATCATGAAGATTAATTAATTATATTTAATTCAATAATTAATTTAATTTAGTTATTTTTAACTAATATTATATATTATTATTAAATGATTTATAATAAATATCATAATAATATTATTTGAATTATTATGAAATATGTTTTAGTATATATTATAATGAAATTATAATTAATATATTTTATATTTACTTGATTAAATAATATCGTAATTATATTTAATTTAATTTTTTAAGTAAATAATATCATCAAATTAATATAAAAATATTTTTTAAATTCTATTAAATGATTAGAAACTAATAAAATTTAATATTTTATAATAATAAAAAATTAATAATTATAAACAGAACTGTATTTCCAAATATAGTTTTTAGTTTCTATTTCAGAACAAAATAAACACCAAACAGAAAATATTAACAGAAAAATGACAGCGTTGTCAAACGGACCCTAAAAACTAATTTTTTTTCTTTTCCAAATATAAGAAAAAATATATTACAAATTTATTTAATTAAATTATATTATTTATTAATAATAATTTTATTTTAATAAAATATTTGGATAAGGTAATTTATTTTAATATGATATTAAAATTTATAAAAATGTTTGCAACAGAAAAAGAAAACAGAGTGAAAACACTTTTTGTTTTTTTTTCGTTTTTCTATTTAAGTTTTCATTTTTTTGGAAACAAAAAGATGAAAACAAATTTAACAAACAAGTTTTTGTTGTCAGTTTACAGAATTTTGAAAACATAAACAGAAAAACAGAAAACAAAAACGTTACCAAACGGGGCCCAAATGTGCCTTTAATTTATTGTTTTGAAATTGTATTTTGGTTTTAGAAAATTTGGAGGCCACTCACTATTTATAGACTTATAAAGATTTTAGTTACACTAAAAAAAACTTGTTTGTAAATAAGTAACACATGTAACAAAAAGACAAAAAAGGATATCGTGCGTTTTTCAATACATTTGAAAACTGTCAGTTTTACTTGAAAAGAGTGGACGCCTCTCTCTTAGCAAAACTTCTACGACTGTCCATGTTCTTTACAAAGTAAGAAACTAGATCTCTGGAGGAAAAAAAAATGGTTAATCAATCTTAGGTTTTAAATGAACGAATCACATAGTTTCAACCAATTTTTTATGATACTATTTTGATATATGAGAAACAATATCAGTACTGTTTTGGTGTATGAGCTTTTGTAGTACTGTTTAGTATTTTCAATCTACTTTTCAAATGTAAGGTTTTCGTGATACTATTTTTGGTATATGAGAAAAAGTACCGGTACTGTTTTGAATTTTATACCTTTAATTTTTCTTATTTTGTTGTATTATTTTGGGTTTTCAATTGGCTTTTCAAATGTGGCTTTTCAAATGTAAGGTTTTTATAGTACTATTTTGGTATATGATAAAGAGTACTAGTACTGTTTCGTTTTTTCGATTGACTTTTCAAATGCGAGGTTTTTATGGTACTATTTTGGTATATAATAACGAGTACCAGTACTATTTCGTATTTTTGATTGGCTTTGCAAATGTGAAGTTTTATGGTACTATTTTAATGTATGAGAAAGAGTACAGGTACTGTTTCGCGTTTTCAATGGCTTCACAGTGCGAGGTTTTATGGTATTGTTTTGATGTATAATAAAGAGTACCGGTATCGTTTTGAATTTTTTATTCACTTTTCAAATGTGAGATTTTTGTGGTACTATTTTGCTATATGATAAAGAGTACTGGTACTGTTTCGGATTTTTTTTATTGGCTTTTCAAATACGAGGTTTTTACGATACTATTTTGGTATATGATAAAGAGTACCGGTACTGTTTCGGGTTTTCGATTGGCTTTTCAAATGCGAAATTTTATGGTACTATTTTGGTATATGATAAAGAGTATTGATACTGTTTCGTGTTTTCGATTGGTTTTGCAAATGTGAAGTTTTACGGTACTGTTTTGATGTATGAGAAAAAGTACAGGTACTATTCCAGGTTTTCGATGGCTTCGCAAATGCGAAGTTTTATGGTACTATTTTGATGTATGATAAAGAGTACCGATATTTTCGATTGGCTTTTCAATGCGAGGTTTTTATGGTACTGTTTTGGTATATAATAAAGAATACAGGTACTGTTTCGGGTTTTCGATTGGTTTTTCAAATGCGAGGGTTTTGTGATACTGTTTTGATATTTGATAAAGAGTATCGGTACTGTTTCGGGTTTTCGATTGGCTTTTCAAATGCGAGATTTTTGTGGTACTATTTTGGTATATGATAAGAAGTACCAGTGTGGTTTCGATATTATTGGTATATTAATGGAATGGTTTGCAGTTTGCAGTTTCATGAATTAGAAACTATATTTGCAAATAGTTTTCAATTTCATTGATGAATCAATGAAACCGAAAATAAGGAAAGAAAACAAAAACAGAAGAAACATGATTTCCGACGATCTTTCCTATATTCACGTCATTCCTATCCCGTAATTATAGAAATAACAGGTATTATTGATATATTAGAAACTATATTCAAAACAAACTCGTGGGACCTACTCAAAAGTATAACCTAATCACAAAATTTTTTGCACAGAAATGAGTTAAAAGCAAAACTTTTTTTTGGAGTGACTAATAAATTTAAAAGACTGCAAAGTATGACTTAAACGTAATTTTTTATTTGGTTTTCACCAGGATTGTTAGTGTCGTACAGATTGGTTTATACACATATCATATTTGAGTAGTATGGAGATCAATAATGATCTATACTTGCTTCTCTCATAATCCTTTTCCCGCTGAGCCCCCTTTCTCCTCGGTCTACAGAGACAAAATATAGGACTGATGCCAACAGTTCATCACGGAAGAAAGGATTCAAGCTCCCTAGAAGTTACGGACTCGAGGATTTTGGGCTTTAGTCTGAATATGTTGAGAGTTTGGTAAAACTTTCGAGATCCGTTTGATAAAACGATTAATTTTTAATTTTTATGTTTAGTTTTTAGTTTTTGTGTTCAAATTTTTTTTATTTTTTTTTATTTTCATGGTAGGAAAAAAAAAACTTCAAAGCGTGTTTGGTAACTATGGTTAACAGTTGATAGTTATAGTTATTGATTAATTAAATTTAGTTATTTTAATATAGTATTTGATAAAAATAATTTAATCCAATAAAAATGAAATATATTTCATGTTAATTAAACTAATATGATCTAACTAATTAATTTAATATAATATATTTTTATTAAAAATAATGTAATTCAATAAAAATGAAATATATTAATAAATTAACATTATATTATTTTTAAAATGATTTAATAAAATATTTTTATTTTAATTTAATTAGTTATGATTAATTTAATTGAGTTATTTTTATTATTAATTACATTATATTTAATATATTAAATTAATTATCAATTAAATTGTATTCAATACTTTTTTATATTAAATAAAAATAAAAAAATCTCCCATCACCAATCACAATTTAATCATCAATCGGAATTTGAAAAAAAAAAAAGATAAAGTAATCCAATGAAAAAGCATAACAAATTTTGTTTATTGTATTTTAATCATTGTACTATACATATGTTGAATAGAATATATATTTTAAACGAAACTGTTCATGAAGAATAAATAAACTTGTTGGCAAACAGCTATAAACAAATTTGTGTGTTCACAAACGACGAATTTGTTTATGAATTTGAGCCGAAATTTGTAGTTTGACTTCTTTACTTAATGTTTAAAACATACTTGCCTCCACGTTAATTTATATTTTTTATTTACATAATATAAAACTATGTACACGTTAATATATAATATTATTTTAGATATATATTATTTAGGATCCGTTTGGTAACACTATCATTTTTTTTGTTTATATTTTTTGTTTTTTGTTATCTTTTTTTTTTCTAAAATGAAAACTGAAACCGTGTTTGGAAATGTAATTTTATTTACAATTATTATTTTTTATTTTCATAGAATATTAAATTATATTAGTTTCTAAAAATTTAATAGAACTTAAAAAATATATTTTATATAAATTTAATTTAATTATATTATTTAAATAAAATCATTTTTAAAAATAATAAAATAAATAAATTTAATTAATAATTAGTAGTTGAATAATTAATTAATTAAGAATTAATTAAATTAACTGGAATTTAATAATTAACTAATTTAAAAATCAATTTAGTAATTAATTTAATAAATAATTAATTGATTTAACTGGAATTTAATTTAATAAAAAATTAATTAATTGATCTAATTTAATTTAATACTTAATTTAATTTTATTAATTTTTTACTAATATTAAAGATATTTTTATTAAATTATTTTTAATAAATATCATAACTAAATTATTTAAATTATTATGAAATATATTTTAGTATGTAGTATGATGAAATAACAATTAAATTATTGAATAAAATATTTTATTTTAGTACAATGCAACAAAAAAAATAAAGTGTTAAAATTGAAAAAAATATTTACAACAGAAAAAAATATTGAAAACACTTTTTTTTACGTTTTTCTATTTAAGTTTTTATTTTTTTGGAACCAGAAAAAAAGTAAACAGATTTAACAAATACGATTTTATTTTTAATTTACAAAATTTTGAAAACATAAAAAAAAAAATAAAGGCAGAAGCGTTGTCAAAGGGATCTTAATTTAAAACAATATAATATAACATTATTCTAATTTAACAAAAAAAAAAAAAGGTCATATAATTAGATGGATGCGAGAATTAGTAACCGACATTTAGGCAAAACCCCGGACGAGAGACTGCTTTATCCCATGCGGGATGATGGCAAGTACGGAGACGAAGATTATCAAATAGAGGCAAACACGAAGAAATAAATCCCGACTTTAAACATGTCTTGTTAACACTGACTCTTGAGTTCTAATTAAACTAGAAACACTCAAGCAATGTTGGATAAGTAAAAATAAAAAGGAATGGAATGGAATAAGAGATAAAATAGAATATAACTGAAAATAGAATAGAATACTCATTCCATTCATATGTTTGATTGCCAACATGAAATTAATAGGAATGTAATAGACACTTAGGGGCCGATTGGATGGTGCTAAAATTTTAAGGGGATAAGTTTTAGAGGGGGTATAATATAAGAGGGGGTATTAGTTTTACAGGGTTGGCCCATGTTGATGTGATGTTTATGGAGGG
>QLOD02000010.1:19945500-19962063 GCA_003260245.2 Sideroxylon spinosum | reverse complement strand
GGCTTTCTTGCCGATATCGGAGAAAAGTCCAGGTCCCTTGCTCATATTTGCAGATATATATAGAGAGAGAGAAACTAGAGAGAGAAAGTGCTCCGAGCCGGAATCGCGAGGAAGAGGACCTGTGATGAAGGTGAAGGGAGGCGAGGAGAGGGTTTCCAGTCGTGGTCACCACTCAAATGGGGCTGATTCCTCGGAAAAATTCAGAGTTTTACTTCGCCTGTGACCTGCTTTATTGACAGACCTTAATTTTAACTGTAGATTGGAATCGGGTGTAGACACGTGGACAATCTTAGATTGCGTGTTCTTAAAATCCCTGGATCGCGATGACGGTGACCACAACGGTCACAGACTTACGGCCGATGAAGGGAAATGGGAACAATATTCCAAGGAACTTTCTTGGGCCCTTTTTATACAGTCTCAATGCTTGGAGGCGTCCTGGGACTAGATTTTCCTTTCCTTTCCTTTCGGTTTGTTTATAGTGTGTTTGGTACAAGGAAGTGTGGGAAGGAATAAGAGAAGGAAATAAAAGTTGATGGAACGAAGTGTATTTTGTTGAGTGGCACAATAAGATAAAAGTAAAAGAAATATATACGTGTGTATGTATCTATTATAATTTATTTTTAGAATTAATTTTTTTTAAATAGGTTTAGGAAAGGTTTGGAGTAACAAAAAATTATAAAATTTGATAAAAGTTATGAGTTGACAGTCCGTACAATAAGATAAAAAGTGAATGATTTTAAAAAAAATTTAGTATTTTTTAACAAAATTTAGAGCTCCAAATGAAATCTAATTGTTTATCACACTTTCCTTTTCTTTTTTTCCCTCCTCTTTCCTCTTTTTCTCATCTATTTTTCTCTACAAGGATAAAAATGTATGGGTTCCATCCTAATTTTTCAGCTCTATCTTCCACCTTTATTCAGTTCTCTTCACTCTTCTCGCCAACAAACAATGAAAAAAGGGATATTATCTCTTATCCTCCTTTTTATTTTTCATCTAACTAATTATAGGGTTAAAAGACAGATTTTGTCTCAATGATGATTATTATTGTTGTTGTTGCTGCTGCGATCCACAATTTTGGGAATATTAAAATACAAATTAGTTAAATAAATAACATGAATAAATTAGTCTCGGTGCCTATTTTAATAAAACATATTATTCCAATATCATTTTGACAAATTTGTTAAAATTGGTTTTATTTTACTTTGATATATTGTTCCACCATCAATTTATTGAATTTCAATACATTTTTTAAAATTGATTTTATTTTAGTTGTTATTAATGATTGATTTTAGCTATTCATCTGCTTATATAATATATAAAATGTGGATTGAAATAAATAACTGAAAGTCCCAGAAAATTCAATTCCACTAATTTACTTGCAAAGCATATATGCAGTCATGATTTTTGAATGCTTAATCGAAATTGTAAGCTATTAATCAATGTATTTTGTACGGTAATTAATTATTACCATTGATTCCTAATCAAATTCGTAACTCAGTTATTTAAATTTAGGCTAAAAACCCGTTTATTATAAAATCCTTGGTGGCCCTTCACTTGATCGTAACCCAAACTTCTATACCTATTTACCCACAACATGACTAAGCTCACATCTTGTTCAAGTTCAAATTATAGAAAATTGTGTTAAAGTCATACCTTCTGATCTTTTAAACTTATTAGTCATTTAAAAAAAAAACAATGCTTTTAAATCGTTTTTGTGTAGAAATTTTTGTGATTATATCACACTTTTGAGTAGATCCACGAGTTTGTTTTCAATATAGTTTCTAATTTACCAATAACATCGTTTATTCCTATAATTTAGTTACATGATTTACGAGATTGATAAAATCACGTTTGTTCAGTTTCTTTTTTCGTCTCCTATTGCATGATTTACAGAATTAATAGAAATCTCGTTTCTTCAGTTTGTCTTTTCGCCCCATTCTTTTTAGTTTCGTCGTTTCCTGTTTTACTCGTGAAAATATGAAGAAAATAGAGCTTATTTGGTCTAGCATTAATTTGAACAAAAACTGACTAAGGTTAACGTAGTTCAAAGAAAGAATATCTACAAATCTGGATTACGTATTAGGTGATTTTATCCTGTCAACATTTTCGAGCAGTCATGTTTTTGAATCACTGTTGCTCTGTAAGTTTGGTTTACAAACTTTTTGTAGTAAATGTGAATTGTGAAATGTTATTTTTAGATTTTGTATTGAAGGTGTGTGAGAATTGGTCTTGATTGAATGTGAAAAATGTGTTATTTAGTTACTCAATCCATGAACATCATTCATGTGTTTCTAAGAAATGATGTTGATTTTAAAAATATTATAATGTTAAACTCGTATGGTTGGTTTGTGTTATGTATCAATTGATCTTTTTTATGGCAGAAAACAGTACCGGTACCAAACAGTACTAATACTATTTCTTATAATACCGATACTGTTTCTAACAGTGTATCAAACGGTACTGTCTGCAGTGGTGGTATTGGTGTGGATTCGTATGATGATTCTTATGATGTTAATATATATTTCAAATTCAAACAGTAAAGATAGCCCATTGTTGTGTTCTAATTGGTCGTCAATAATATTGAGAGTAGGACAGGAATTCGGTGGATGTGTTGATGAGCTTTGGGATGCAATTTATCAGTATGCTGCAAATGTTAACTTTGAGTTCATAGATGAGAAGAATAACAAGAATAGAGTTGAAGTTATTTGTGCTAAGAAGTTCGAGGAAGGTTGTTCTTAGTCAATTGTTACATCGTTGTCAAAAGTTAATGTAATTTTTACATAAGGGAATTTAACAAGATTTGGCCATACATTGTAGTTTGGTAAACAGTACCATATATAACTAACAGTAACACATATAAAAGTTAACAATACCAGGCTGATAATATTAAACTTACGTGTGGTATTGTATGTATAAAATTGTATGCTCTTGTAAAACTTATACGTGAAACAGTTACGTAACAATACCGTATATGTAAAACTTATATGCGATACTATTATGTATAAAATGAATATTTTTGTAAAAACAGTACCAAATATATTTAGTGTGAAAACAACACCATTGAACACAAAATTAGTCACATATCCAATATACTGACAGTAGCACATATAAAGTTGATAATACAAGATTAATCAACCAAACAATATCACAAAATCTTGCATTTGAAAGCTAATAGGAAACATTAAACAGTACCACATATGAGTTTTGACGGAAACCGTTATGATTGACAGTACCACATATATATGGTACTGTTATGTATAAAATGTATGCTCTTGTAAAACTTATACGTGAAACAGTTACATAACAATACTGCATATGTGAAACTTATATGTAGTACTGTTATGTTTAAAATGGACACTCTTATAAAAAGAGTACCAAATATATTTAGTATGAAAACAGCACCATCAAACACAAAAGTACTCACATATCCAATATACTAATAGTATCACATATAAAGTTGATAGTACTAGGTTAATAAACCAAATAGTACTATAAAACCTCATATTTGAAAGCTAATGGAAAATACTAAACAGTACCATATATGAGTTTTGACAAAAGTAGTTATGGTTGACAGTATCGCATATATAAATACTTACAGTACCACATACAAAATATTAAAAGTTGCACATACAAATTTTTAGAGAAATTAAATACACAAAACCAGTATCACAAAACCTTGCATTTGAAAGTTAAATGAAAACCCTAAATAGTACCACAAAATAAGAAAAAATAAAAATATAAAACCTCACTTGCGACTTTCATCGAACAAATCATACAGTATCACAAAACTTCGCACTTGAAAGGTAAATGAAAACACTAAATAGTACCACAAAATCAGAAAAAATAAAGATACAAAACCTCGATTGAGGTTTTCATCGAAAATCCTAAACAGTACCGGTAATAAAAAAAACTATTACTTTTTTGTTGCAAAGGACTCTGGATTTGTTCGTCAATGCAAAAAAGAAAAATGATTTAAACTGTGTGATTTGTTCGATGAAAATTAAGGAATGATGATGGATTTAGATTTTTTCCCAAGCAGTTTTGATTATGTTCAAAAAAATGATTTTCTTGCTTTGTAAAGAAGATGGAAAGTCACGGAAATTATGTGATATCCATTATTTTCGGATTAAACTGGTAGTTTTGAAATGTATTGGAAAACACGCGATATCCTTTCTTATCTTTTTGTTGCAAATGTGACTTATATATAAACAAGTTTTTTTAGTGTGACTAAAATCCTTATAAGTCTATAAATAGTGACTGGACTTTAAATTTCCCTTCAAATTATATCTATTAAACTTATATTTAAAGGTTGGAACTGAGCCCAACTCGAATATTGGGGTGCTTATACTTTTTTTATTGAGAATTTTTGTAAGTTTGAATTTGAGTCGAGTTTTTGGCTCCGTTTGGAGCTTTACAATTTACTACAAAACTCTATAAATCTCTACAAACACGAATTACGAGACTGTATAATTTAACCTTTTTACTCACTGCACAGATCACGAGACATTAACTTTTATACAATTTTATACAACTCCAAACACACCCTTTATCAAACTTGAAATCTTACATTCAATCTTGCTTGTTAAGCTTTTTTAACGAGTTTGTAATCTTGTGTTTGAGTTTGACTTATTAGTCCATAGAGAAGATTGAGATCGTCTAGATCACAATAAACAAACTTGTTTTTTTTCTTTTTAATGATAATAGAAATTTGTAATCATTTGTAATCATTATCCTTTTCAAATTTGCACTGAGTAAACTCATTAGACAACTATACAAGCCGAATAAACCCACAAAAAAATTCAAGCATGCTCAACACCAAGGATAAGCCCCTTAGGCCGTGTTTGTTAGCCGGACAAGAATGAGGGACTGGATTATTTATCCCTTAGACCCATTCATCCCGTGTTTGTTTAGCACATGGATTGGATTTTTTTGACAAGCTGAGAGGACAAGACATCCCTCCAAATGCCGGACAAAGAATCCTACCTCGGATATGGTATTAGCAGTGAGGTTATGAGGGATTGGGGTAGAGTTACCAAAATACCCTGGGCCACGTGAAGGTTCAGAGGAGTAACGGCGGTCTTGACTTCTCTCCATCTCTGCAAGAGGGATTTTCTTTCTCTACATCATCTGTTATATCTGTTCGCAGATCACTTCTCGCACCGAAAGGGGATGCGATGGCAGAGAATATATTCGATTACTGGTTGAAAGCATTCAATCCATCACAGCTACCGCGCCCCATCTGTGTAAAGATGTACCTCAGATTCGTGTATATATACCGATAGACACCGTAAAGTTTTCAGACATTGAAGCAGCGATTTTGTGTTTTAATTTGGTAAAAATCTGAATTTTCCTTCTTCTCTGTTCTTCAATTTAGTTTTCCGAATAAGTTTCTTCCATTTTGTGGTTTAATCTATTAATTTATAATTTTTTCAATTTTGCATTGATGATCTGTGTATGTAATTCTCGGTTCAAAAGAAGGAACAGTGCTCACTCCTTCTTCGAAGACAGTTTCGCAGGTATGCTTCTCCGATCTTTTGCTTTCTTGATTTCTTCCAGCTATAAATCCGTTTGATGATCGTAGTTGAACAGGATTTTGATTTTTTATGTTCTTCTTGGTTATGGAAGAAATGCTGTTGTGTGAGATACAAATCGGGTAGTTCCAGTGCATCATGCATGTCACAAATCATCCTGGAAAACTTACTTATCACAGTCTTATTTCTATATCAAAATTTATATCTATATATTATAATGAGGAAACACCCAGCAGTATTTGATCAAAACATAAAGGTAAAGCCTATAGTTCTGCTGAAGCTTATCATGTTTTAAATTTCCTTTTACATCCTTTAAGTATCCAAAACTTCGCTGGTTGTGCAAATGTTGTTCTCAAAAATTACTAATTTAATTAAGTAATTTTACCTTTTGCCATTGTAACCTTCACAAGTGTAATCATGCTGTCTACTATATATCTATGTTGATAAGAGAGGGCATTGTAGTGCTTTTTTTTTTTTTTTCCAAGTTGTCTTCTTCTTTTTTTTTCCATGTTAATATAAGCATGCCATTATTGGTGATTTAGATGTGAATGCTGCCATATAACAGATCCTAGTTAGTTAAAAAAGGGATTTTTAATAGACTCAAAAAATTTGGGCCATTATGGAACAACTGGACTATAACTAATAAGATATTTGATAGCCTATAGTTCCGAAAAGGATTTGTTGAGTTGAACCGATTCATATTGCCCCTTGATAGGGATTGATATGTCATTTAAAATTCCATTGTAGTTATTTGTTATGTTGCTCTGAGATGGCTGCATTGAGCACGAGATAAAAGTTCTTGTTTAGGCATTTTCATAGGTTCTATGGACTGTGATGTGAATTTGGCTTCTCAACATTGCCATGGATGGACAATGGTCTGTTCCTGTTCCTCAGCTGAAATGGGTTTTGATAATGGAGATCAAGCTCTAGTTTTTCACCATTGGAATTCTAGTTTTTCATATTTGGGAGTTTGTGATAGGCCTTGTTTGGAGAGATTCGAAGGACTGTGATAGTATTGATTGCTCTATTTACAAATTTTTTAATGGGTCTAAAGCCAAATAGAGGTAGGGGAGGAAAACATCCAAGTGAGTAGGCAGCATCTTACCCGGTCTAATAGCATGTCTGTTTTAAAAGTCAATAAAATCTGGTTGTAGCAAAGTAAATGAGAGGGACTAAAGTGTGGGAAATGAATATGACTTCCAAGCTGGACCATTATTTAAAAAACAAAGCAAAATGAAAGAAAAAAATAGTTCACCCCTACTTTACCACCTTTTACTAAGACTGGATTCAAATTAGGTCTTTAGGAATCTTTTGATGCTAACTACAAGTACAGTTCATTGCTTATGTTAGTCTTCTTTTCGAAGAAGAGTACAAATTACTAATGTAAAGAACTATATAATATCCACTAATGTAAAGAAACTATTTTCGTTGGTATTTATCATTTTGAAATGTTCTTCTACTAATATTCTCTACATAAGTTTTGTATGTTTAGATGGACAATAACAATTGTATGGAGGATAATGAGGAGAACATTGACGCTTACATGAGCATTCAAGTAATTGTCACTTCCATCTTGCAAGCATATGGTATGTTTACGCTCTTCATCCATGCTGCATTGGGGCAACGTCATGCAAAAGGCCCTTTGATAAGGGGACCCAATCCGTTTGTGGAACAGATTGAGAACACCAATAGGTTGGTGCGAGATAGTGACCGGGAATGCATTAATCAACTGTGCATGGATAGACGTACGTTTCTACAATTATGCTTGCGTTTACAAAATATTGGTCTATCCCATTCTAAGTATGTCTCATTGGAGGAGAAAGTTGCTATGTTTTTATACGTTCTCTCCCACCACTTAAAAAATAGAAAGGTCAAATTTGATTTTAGACGTTCAGGTCAAACTGTTAGTAAATATTTCAATGAGGTCCTAAATGGGGTGCTAAGGCTTCAAGCTTTCCTACTTAAGTCACCTGAGCCAATAGCTGCAAACTCAACGGATGATAGATGGCGATGGTTTCAGGTATACTTATATTGGATAATTAGTATATAATGCAAGCAATTATCACTTAAATATGATTGTCTCTAATACATAACAACTTCATATTCTATTAGAATTGCTTGGGAGCACTAGATGGGACCTATATTAAGGTTCGTGTAGGAGCTGCGGATCAACCTAGGTATAGGACCCGTAAAGGAGATATAGCAACCAACGTTCTTGGGGTCTGTTCTCCGGATATGCAATTTATCTACGTCCTACCGGATTGGGAAGGGTCCGCTGCTGATTCTAGAGTGCTGAGGGATGCTGTCACTAGACCTAATGGCCTTAGAGTTCCAACTGGTACGCATATGTACATAGATTTGCTTTAACTTGATGTACAATATTACAATACAGTTTCTCTAAACCATTAGGTTTTAATTTATCAGGTAATTACTACTTTGTTGATGCGGGATATACCAACGGACAAGGGTTCTTAGCACCATATCGAGGCTAGCGTTATCATTTGTCCTTATGGCGAGAAGGTAGTGCCCCTACAAGTCCTGAGGAATTTTTTAATATGAAGCACTCCGCAGCTCGAAATGTGATTGAACGATGTTTTGGGTTACTGAAACTGAGGTGGACGATTCTTCGAAGCCCATCATTTTACCCGATTCGGACACAAGGACGGATCATTACTGCTTGTTGCCTGCTCCATAATCTTATTAGACAATCTATGGCTGTTGATCCTATAGAAGTTGAATTTGAGGCAACGCATGCCTAAATAGATCATGCACAAACAGATATAAGGGAGGAATATATAACCACAATTGAGGCGTCGGATCAATGGACTGACTGGCGGGCCACTTTAGCTGCACAAATATACAATGAATGGTTAGCTAATAGAGGGCATGGTTAGGCGTACTAGGAAACATTTTGTTCTATTTAACTATAATATGTAATTTCATTAACGAAGAACATATTCTTTTGGTCATTAACTTTGTTGAACCTACGCACGTGTAATGTTATAGTTCTCTTCTTCCATTTGTAATATTATATTTCAAACATGGTTAATTGTCTTGCATTATACATAGGTATGGCTAGCACTGGAAGCTGGAGGAAAAAGACCAAGGTTGGCTCCTCAAAGTCAAGGAGGGTCTGGTTGAAAAAAGAGGAAGAATACCTCATAGGGGTGATGAAGGAACTCCTTACTCTCCAATGGCGGCAAGATAATGGACAATTTAGGCATGGCTTTCTAGGAGAGTTGGAGAAGCATATTGTCCTAGCTTTTCCTGGGACAGACTTACGTGCTTCCCCTCATATAGAGTCTAAGTTAAAGCTGTGGAGGAAACAATATAATACCCTTGTCACCATGTTGAGGACGAGTGGATTTGGATGAAACGACACTGAGAAAATGATTGAGGTTGACAGCGATGACGTTTGAGAGAACTACGTGAAGGTGTGTATATAAAACTTAAATTTTTTTTATTTGTGAATTACCTATTTACACGTTTTAATTACAAATTAATCTGGTATTGTAGAAAGATCCCGATGCAAAACAGATAGGCAATAAGCCTTTCCCCTACTATGAAGATTGGTGTATACTATTCGGTCGGGATAGGGCCATTGGAGACCTAGTGGAAGGGCCCGCTGATATTGTCACAGTGATAGGTTTGGAGGGGTTTGAAGAAAATGATGACACTGAAGGACCCGCTTTAGAGGGTGAACCGTCAGCAACCCCAATAGATGCTTCCCAATCTGCAACTGGGAACTCATCCAATGGGGGGTCGCTCGAGTTCCAGTCGTAAGCGGGCTAGGAATGACGGTATATCTGAGGGACTAGCTAACATGGCTGAGACTTTTGGAAAATTCTTCGCAGAAACCAATGCTACGATGTCAACCATTGCCCAGCGCATCGGCTATCATCAGGACACAAGGGAGGCTAGGCAGAAGGTCAATGGCGAACTTATGAAATTACCCCTTGATAGGACTGAACGCCTTCGCGCAGCATCATTAATTGTGAGTGATGCTCAACGACTTGACCTCTTTTTTAGCCTCCCGGAGGATGACCGGATTGAGTGGTTGTACCTGTTGCTTGGCGGGTTCCTATGATTGATGGTGTGCCTTTACCGTAGGACTTGCCATTTGGTTGTTACACTTTAGCTGTTGTGTTTGCTTAAGTACTGCATTACTTTCCTTTCATTTAGTATGATGTGAACTTGATTATGTTGTCATCTTACTTTTTATTATAAACTAATGTAGAACATATTTGTGTTTGCTTAAGTAATGTTCTATAATGCTATTGGACTTATAGAATTTATTGTGTCTCCAAAGAATGTCAGGGAAGCAGAACTATTATGTCGTGTTTGTTGGTCGCCAGCAAGGTATTTACATATCTTGTGGATGAATGTAGTAGGCAAGTGTTGGGCTATTCAGGCTCCAAATATAAAAAATTTCGATCTCAAGAAGCCGCTGAGGAAGCATTGGTAGAGTTCATCAATGCCAATCGGGCGAATTTATCTCATTTTGCTGTTGTTTCTCACATACCAGCTCATGCTTCAACGTCATTTGCAACACTATCACATCCAACTCCCCCCGTTATAAGGGACAACTGGTTCCATTTTACCTCATGCTTGATTAGAGTTTTGCTATGCATGACCTTCTTTATTGGTTTTAAATTACTCTCTTGCCTGCAGTATTTTATGTTCATTATAGTTGTATGATGGATCATCAACAAACTTTGTGGATGGAGCACCAGTACCTATGGTGCTAACTTTGTTAGTGGAAAATTCAAGATGGCAGTATAGGCTTTCGTATCGTAGTGTCACTTGTAAGCGAAAACTATCTCATTTTGTTATTTCCAGTAGATGCTTAACTATAATGTTGATCGAAAATTATGATGCCCCATTCTGGTAATTTGCATGAACTTTCATCCATTTTGTATTATACTTCTATAATTTGGTATCCTATATGTTAGATCTAGTAATGGTGTTTAGGCTAAGGATGCCTCTTCAGACAACAGACCACACAACTGCAAAGAATTTCAGTTGTCTCTTCGGAGAACGGTGCTTGTGAGGTTGCAATTTGTAATCACCATGGTTTGAAGCTTAATTTCTTAGTTTAGTGAATGTTTATTTGAAATCATATCATGGAATATTTCAGGTAAGTTTGCTGTCAATGCTTTTTAAATCAAAATACATGTATGCAATTTTCCCTACAATGCCCGAAAATGACTTATAGATATTTTTTTCTACTATTATTCTGTTGTAGACAAAAGATGCATTTGAAGGAAAGGTTTGCTAGACTTTCATTGAAAATGGATGCTCCAGAGGAGGTTCTATGTAAAGCACATGGGCAAGCAAGGCCTGCTACGGATTTTCTACATGAAAATGGTAAATTTTATCTCCCAGTCCCTTGCATCAAGGTTGTATGGACTTAATTTGATTATGATGCAAGTTCTGCAACTATTGTACTTTGTAGCATTTTTTTTCCCTTTCCTTTGAGAATCATTGGCTGTAAATGTATAAACATTCAAGACTTGTAACGTACCTATTGCAGTTTGTTAATGTTTACAACTTTCATAAATGAGGCTTTTAGTGTGGATGTACTTGACTTTGTAAGTGGAATATTGGTGACTCAGAAGTTGAGTCTTCTTTTTTATTTGAAGAAATTGTCTGTCCACTGTTATGGAACATTAGTTGGTTTTATGGTGAAGCGAAGGGGTTTTAAGAGCAGAAAGTTTACTTGATTACCCTCACTTGTTAGTTTTTCCCAAGTCAGCATATACGTATTCATACCTTGGTGGCTTAATTATTTCTCATTTTCCTTTTTTATAGGCAAAGAGCATGAATTATCTTCATAACTGTAATCCTCCCATTGTTCACCGAGATTTGCAGTCTCCACTATATCACCAGTCCTCCACCTTACCGTGAGTTCTCTCTCTCCTCCCCTTTTTCTATGTGGATACATTTTGAAAATACTGCTTTTGTGGGTTTCGGATACATTTTATCCGACTTGGAATATCATTTGGAACTGACCCACAAGACCCTTTTGATTTGTTTGTTGGTTTGTTTAATTTACCTATTCTGTTTACACATCCTTGTATAGAGTGGATTGCGTGTGTATATATGTGGTTCTTTGGAACTCACTCTGTCCCCACAACACATTTGTCCCCACATTTGTCCCACAACACTTTCAATAGTCTTGGCTGGTTGATATGATGCCACTTTTAATCCTGTGGAGGTTGTTTGATGAACAATCAACAACATCAATTACCGTATTTCTATTTTTTCTATGTAAATCTGATCCCTATGTGTGATGCTTTTTACAGATTTGAGAAAATAATACGAGGTGTACAAAGGGCACTTATTGTTGCCTCAACCATTCAGATTTTCATCGGTTTTAGTGGTCTTTAGCGTAATGTTTCAAGGTTTGCTTCGGAACCTTGTTATCGAAAATTTTAGTTTGATAGCGAAATTAATCCTTGAAACAGTCCAAATCCACTCACTGACTGCTTTTCATGGTTTATGGTAGTGTTTCTGTAATTACATCTCTTAATAGTTTTTATGGATTTTCAGGTACTTGAGTCCAATATGCTGTTCCTTTGGTTGATCTAACCGGTTTTGTACAATTATGAGTTTGGATTTCTTCTGGTATGTATATATCTGATTACTTCGCACTAAATGAAGTTTATTGCATAGATAATTCTTTTTCCTGTTTCTCGTCATATCCTTGTTACTCGTGGGTATTGATAACAAGGTTCGATGTTTAGCTTTCGAAATGTGTGGAAATTGGACTGCCCCAGCTTTTTTTTTCTAGTGATCTTTTCATAGGTGATTTTATTCAATCTTAATTTAGTGTGTATTGTATTGTTTTCAGAATATTTTCACGATTTTGATCTCAGTTCAGATACTATCAATTGACTCGGTATTTTATGCAGTATATACCTCATTTAATGGGAGGAGATAAGCATATCTTTGATAGCTTTGCTGTTATATCTACTCTCTGCATGCCTAAACTTTGAAGGTGGCAATTCATTACTGTGGAAGATTGGCTGGAAAACAAGGATGGCGCTTTGATTCCACGTATGACCACAAAGATGAAACTGGTGAACCAATTCCATTCACATTCATCGTTGGATCAGGCAAGGTAAAGTCCAATTGACTGTCATCGAATCTTTCTTTTTTATTCAATAGCTCATATTGCATCTTGGTTTAGTTGATTTTTTTTTCCATTTTCTTTTCACAATTTAACTGTTGTTGGCCATAGAATGCTTATGCATTTTCAATGTGTTTGGTTGTCTATTTTCATTTTTGTTCTTGCTCGGGGTTTCTTGGTTCCTTGTATTTAAATATGTACATCTTTACTTAATAATAATAATAATAATAATAATAATAATAATAATAATAATTAAATTTGGATTTGGTGGAGAATATAACTTTGAATGGAGCCAATCTAAGAAAATGGGTTCATTTAATTTGGGATCAGAACAATTTCTCTGCTATTTTTTGTGATTTTATACCCGTCTATGCCATCAATTCTAGGTAAAATTAAAATTTTGATCCTTGCCACAAAGTTTTTTTTTTTTTTTTAAGTTGAATACACACACATGAAGAGCATTCTTGACTTAAAATGTGATGCATGTGTCATGCGATAGAAATGAGCAATTAAAAATTACTGATATGCTATTCAGTGAGGAGATTTATAGTTGCTATTGAACAACCAAAGACAGCTTTGTTTAGTTAGTCAATCAGATTATACCTTACTGAGGTGGGCATGGAGATGCCACCATTAGTTTCCTGTTTGAGCTATGATTTTTGGTATGGCTATTTGTAAGCCGAACATATTTGTTGTGGTTAGGACCTCAATCTTTTATTTTTATTCTCTTATCTTTTTACAGCTTCTCCAAGGCTTGAGATAAGGAAAATGTTAGATGAAGTGATAGACCAAAACCTATCATATACGCATAACATGAAATTTTTTGGTTCTAGAAGTGACTCTTAATAATAGAGAAGAATGTTGAACCAAACATTAAATGCCTCCATAAATGGTTGGAGGTATGATTTTGAGTTGGTCATTGAAAAATGTTCCTTCACTTGTGTTATTGAATGATATTCACAGAGCTATGATTCCCAGTCAATCATCAATTAGTATATTTTTTTCTTTTTTTGGACTTCATGATGGGCTTGAATATTTGAACTTTGACATTATTTGAATTGATTAGTCTCCATGTGGTTTGGCGACTGAGAAAGCCTCTTGAAAATACAGTAAAAATTAAATTTGGACCAAAGAGAGTTGATCTTGGATGCCTCTATCTTGGTTGATGCTCGAGTCCTTTATGTTTGCAGGTCATATCAGGGATTGAAGCAGCAGTAAGATCAATGAAAGTAGGTGGTATACGTCCAGTCATTATCCCACCATCACAAGGATATCAGAATACATATCAAGAACCCATACCACCTAATGTAAGCACCAATGTACTGTATATGTAGCTTCTTCTTTTTTTTGGCTGCTCTAATTTATTCTTGGAACTAGAGTTAGAGCTAATTTATGTGAAACATGAGGATATAGAATCATTTAGGACTCAATTGAGTTGCCGAATTGATCGTGCTGGAATTATAGGTGCTGCTCCCTGGTAAGGCTTGTTCATTTTATCTCACACTAGATATAGCATCTCTTCGTATAGTCGTGAGATATGATGAATATGTTAATTAAACTATTACTGTTTAAGCAGGAAAAATCTTGTTACTTGACATTAAAAGGTAATAGTGCTTACAAATTATGTAGGGATAATTTAATGTCCCCCTGGGAGGAGGTTGAATACTGAATATTGAATACACAATACGCCCTTTAATTGCTAGGGAATTTAAAAAAATAAAATAAAATAAAATAATCGCATTTTGTTGAGAGTTTATCAATTGACTATACTTTTGTTTGTTTGTACAGTTTTGATACACCACCTACAAAAGATTTCCAGTTTCGGTTGGTTATCGCTGTTGAATTTCTCCGGTGAAGCATCATCGTCGTTAGCGGGGCTGTACCATCAACTTCATTTGTTGACTTGAACCTTAGGTCGTCTACTGAAGGGGCTGACACCACAATTGTGCTAGTTGCTGCGTTTGTTTTGGAAATGGGTTTGGCTCTTTTTGTGAAGATGTGATTCTTAATATTGTGCTGGGTTGGTTATTAGCATGCTTGTCTACTTCCCAGTTGCAGATTCTTTAGCTTTAAGGAATCTGCAAGACATAGAGGCTAGGAGAAGGATTAGTGAAGAGCACAATGATACTATTTCACTAATTGCTAGCCAAAGCCCTCTAGAGGAAAATGTGGAAAGCTTTGGGAGAAGCTCTAGCATTCAGGTAAGCGAGGATCCATTTCCTTTAGGACTACAGAGAGAGATGAAACCTCCATGCCGTATGTGGAACTCAGCCTCCTCTCTCCTAGTCAGCATTCCACCCCACCAGGCTCACCCCAGCTTCATGGTTTGCCTATTGTCTCCCCTACTCAGGGTCATGCAACATGAATGCGAGCAAGTGAGAACTTTTGGTAAAAGTCATTTTTGGGGTAAAGAAAAAAAACTATTTGTAAAGGATTTAGATTTAATAAGGATTTGTATTCTTGGTTTTGTTCTATCAGATGAGATAATGGTTTGCGTCCTCCCCACCTGATTTTTTTTTTGTGGAACTCTTAGTGTATATCTGTATTTTATTTTGATTACCATTTAAAATTGCATCCACCCCTCCTCTAGCTCAAGGCATGACAAGCTAATATCCTATTTTCCTTGTTTTGAACTAGAATCATTTAAATTTTGAGTGTATTTGTCCAATTGTTAGATTTGAGAAGCAAGTTAGTGCATGGTGCCCCTGTTAGTAAAAATGGATTGGGACTCCTGTTACTGCAAATGTAATTATTTACTGGCTGATCAGGTTCACTAGATGTTGCTTGAAGTTCAGATTTGTATTTTCGAGAGAATTTAGCTGGAAAATATTCTGTAGAGTTGCATTGTTTTTTGTCACTATCACCCTTCCCTGCTTGTATGCTTTGCCATGATATTAAATTCTGATAGTTTCTTTTGGTGACATTGCAATAGTAGCATATGGCTCTGAACTGCTTCTACTGTATGAACTTTGAATTCCCAAGCTTTTGTCTTCTTGTCTATTTTCCTCATTTGACAGTTGAAATCTGAATAAATCTTGGCTGCCACGGTGGATGTGCTTTAAATCTTTGAAGCAGAGGAGAGTCGACTAATTTGGGTTGTTCTATTACAAACTTGTAGGTCTGACTAATTTGGGTTGTTCTATTACAAACTCAGGTAGAAATGTATTTTTGTGGGTTCTATATACAAACTTGTAGGAAGAAATGTAATTTTACACAAAATAATCCCTCACAACAGTAATTGAGTGCTGCTTGTGGCTTCTTTTTGTTTTTTTTTTTTTCGTTTTTTTTTTGTGGGTAATTAATCCGGTTTGTGGCATTGGTTTCTAATTGTTCGTACCCTAGCCACGACCTTTTGTTTCATACAAAGGTCACTGATCCTGGTGAAATGTGAAGAACCTTTGTTGGAGTTTTTTTCTTTTTGTACTGTGTTTGCTTTTGACCACCGAGACTTTAATCATTCATTTTTATACTTATTTGAAGGGTAATGAAGTCATTTCATGTTTTTATCCCATCTTTTATACCTTTCTCCTTTATACACATCAAACACAGTATTACTCATCCCCTAACACCTCACAGTATTACTCATCCTCCATCTATCACATCACATTATTACTAATCCTACAGTATTACTTATCCTCCATTTTTTATACCACCAAACAAACACAACCTTAAAGAACAACTAAAGACCTTCCCTACGGAAGACTTGATTATGGCAAGTTAAATTAGATTTGGTTGCTTGGGTTTTTGTCAAACTTGTTTGCCGAGTTTTTTTTGTTAAATCTACTTAAAGAGTTTTTTTTTTTGATGAGTTTTTTTTTTTTTCCTACTATACCTATTTACAGACAACCTTAATAAACAAACATATCAAACAAGTTACTGTTGTTGTTTGATCAAAATTTT
>QLOD02000010.1:19934151-19938688 GCA_003260245.2 Sideroxylon spinosum | reverse complement strand
GGATGAGGATGAAAAGGTGTTAGTAAAGGAAGAGGAGATAAAGGAGCGTTGGAAGAGTTACTTCTACAAGTTATTTAGCGAAAGTAGTTGTAATGACATACAATTGGGGTCGCTTACAACTTCTAGGGAAGAAGTGAATCATATGTTCTATAGGAGAATCAGTAGGGAGGAAGTAAAAGAAGCACTAAAATATATGAAAAATGGGAAAGCGGTTGGGCCAGATGGTATCCCTATTGAGGTTTAAAAGTGCTTGGGGGAGGATGGCAAAAGTTGGTTGATAAAACTTTTTAATGTAGTGCTAAAGAGCAAGAAGATGCCTGATGCATGAGGGAAAAGTATCCTTATACCCATATACAAGAACAAAGGAGATATTCTGAACTGTGCAAATTACCGTGGGATTAAATTGATGAGCCATACGATGAAATTATGGGAGGGAGTTATTGAGAGACGATTAAGACGGACAACAAACATTTCAGCGAATCAATTTGGTTTCATGCCTGGGAGATCAAACATGGAGGCCATCTTTCTCCTGAGGAGGTTAACAGAACAATATAGAGAATGTCAAAAAGATTTATACATAGTATTCATTGATTTGGAGAAGTCATATGACCAGGTTCCTAGGGAGATTCTATGGAGAGTATTGGAAAAGAAAGGAATGTGTGCCACATATATTGAGGCAATAAATGACATGTATGATAGAGCCGTTACATCATACGGACGACTGGCGGAGAGAGTAAAGAATTTCTTATCACGATTGGTATACACCAAGGCTCAGTGTTAAGCCCGTACTTGTTTGCCCTAGTTATGGATGGGATTATAAGGCGTATTCAGGATGAGGTGCCGTGGTGTATACTATTTGCGAATGACATTGTCTTAGTAGATGAGACGAGAGAAAGAGTGAATGCTAAGTTAGAATTGTGGTGAGAATCGTTAGAAACAAAAGGATTTAGGCTAAGTAGATGTAAAACGGAATATATGGAATGTAAGTTTAGCCAAAGTAGAACAATTGGGGACATAAAAGTAAGTTTGGGCACATAAAAGATTATATAGAAAGACAACTTTAGGTACTTTAGATCTATGGTGTAACAGGATGGAGGGATTGATAATGATGTAAGGCTTATGATTCAGGCTGGGTGGACCAAATGGAGTGCTTCAGGGGTCCTGTGTAATCGAGAGTCCCCCTTAAGGTGAAAAGAAGGTATAATAAAATGACGGTAAGACCAGCGTTATTGTATAGATCGGAGTGTTGGGCAGTAAAGCATAATCATATTCAAAAGATGGCGGTTACGGAGATGAGAATGCTAAGATGGATGTGTAGGATCACAAGGAGAGATAAGATTAAGAACGAGGATATTAGGGGTAAAGTAGAAATAGCACCAATTGAAGATAAAATGAGAAAAAATCATTTAAGATAGTTCGGCCATGTTAGATGACCTCCAATGGAGGCATCGGTTAAAAGATGTAAAAGTATGAAGATTGTTAGGAGCAGGAGAGGGAGACCCAAGAGAAGTTAGAAAGAGACTATTAGACAAGACCCTATCGCTATAGATCTAACGGAGGACATGGCCCTCAACAGATTTGATTGGCTTCGTCAAATCCATATAACTGACCCCTCCTAGTGGGAAAAGACTTAGTTTGGTTTGGTTTATTTTTTGATATACCTTCATAGATAAATGTTTAAAGACATATACGGGGAGCACATTACTAACACCATTTTCAACAAAGGCAAACAAAGTGCAATACACTGTATATATGATGCACAGACACAGAGACACAACACAGACATGCTGAAATATTTTCTTCGAAAAATATTAGGACATGAAACTGTAACAACATAGTAAGGAATCTCAACTCAACTCCACATATACTTAATCCCAAAGTAGTTGAAGTCAGCTACATAAATAAATATATATTTTATATATACACACGAAAAAATTTATTTATGCTATTCATTTATCTTTTGTTTATATATATGTATTTTTTTTAAAAAAAAATTAGATGTTGTAGGTCTTAAAATTCCTAAATTAAAAAAAAAATTATGAGATAAGAAATCAATAAACATAAATTCATAGTACTTTTATTATATCGTTTCCAAATTGCAACTTGAGGTCGTGGGTTCAATACTTGAAACAATCATACTAGATGCGTACACAACCCCTCCATAGGTCTTGCATAGCCAGGGGCCCTAATTAATGGAAAACCTTCTTCATTTAATTTAAAGTTTTCTCTTTGAAACTACAATAAGTTGATTTGTGTCAAAATTATAAACATGTGTTGTCGAAAGAGCATCCAACTCTAAGAAACAATTAAAAATAATAAAACACATTTAGATGACCATCCAAAATGTGTTCAGGAGTGTTTGTTGAGCATCGATGCCCAATAAGAACACAACACGAGTTCATCACCTTTCTAAAAGTGTGTGCTTCTAAAGCTTTATGGCCAGTAATTTCTAAAACCTTACGATGAATGTTTAAATTAAATTGATAGTACATCAAAATCTCTCTCCCTAAGAAGACAACCCGATGCACGAGGTCCCACAATGGTCAGATGTACGCAAATTTACCCCTTCTTGCAAGAAAGATTATTTTTGGGATTCAAACCCATGACCCTAAGTCGCAACAAAACAACCTTATTGCTGGCCCAAGAGAGAGAAAATATCTTATCCTAAGATAAGCAAATGCATATGAAAGAAAGGACATAATAGATTGAAATCAAAGACCTAGACATTAAACATTTGATACACTGACAGACAACTTGGCTTGAAGTAATGTTAGTTATTCAGATCATCTTGGTCCAAGTTATAGGTTTTATTGTTGGTCCTTTTTCAACAACTAAGAATTCATTGAATTTTTCCCCAAATAATTGATGGTCCCTAGAATGTTTGGGAAAACAAAGTCCCACACCCCCCCCCCCCCCAAAAAAAAAAAAAACAAATAAAGGAAAGTAGCAGGAATCATCCACAATAATCAGCAATTAAACAACTAGATCACTGTGGTAATTTAATTAAAAAAAATTGAAATGAATGATTTTTTGACAATGCCACATTCCATATCTCACCAAAAAGAATTGATTCATGGAACACTTAAGTTCATTTGATTATTAGGGGCAACAAGATCTCTAAGAATGGTGGGATTTCTCTCCATATCCCTGAAAACTGTGCTACCAAATAGAATCTGTACTAATGTCAACCAAATTAAATTTCAGGACTTAACCAAGGAAATATTGTTAGAAAATAGAACTGTATACCTAGAGAGGAAAAATTATTCCATGTAACAGCCATTTGAGAATGACTTTCACTATGATTTAAATATAAGATTCCTGACAAAAGTCGTACCATATGACTGTCACTTGAAATAATTTCTCCCCAGATAGGGTTAGTGAATCGTTTGTGTCACATAGGCCATGTTTGTTTGAGGGATTAAATGGGGGATTGAATAAGCAGTCTACCACTTTTGACCAAGTTGACTTTAATCCTGTGTTTGATTTGCAGTATTAGAACTCCGAACTGAATTTCATATCTCTCCAAAATGGGGGATGAGTAATACCACGGGGGATGTGGTATTACTCATCCCCCATCTCTGGATTTACTTCCCGCCAAAATCTAAAGGTTCAGAATTAATTCTTATCACATCTTACGCCAAATCACAACTTTTATCCCACCATAATCCCGCATATAAAATTAATCCCATATTTTATCCAATCCCATATATTATCACATGGTATTACTCATACCCCATCATCCAATCCCACTAAACAAACATACCCTTCCATCCTTGTGATTTGTTAAACATTGACAGATACAAGCTGGAATTTCATTTTGATAATAAACATTCTCTAAGATGTCCAACAAAGGAAAGTAAAGTTTCAATTACATTCATTAAGTTAAGGAAGCAGCTATTCGTAACCATACTTTTTCTCCAAACAGCCCAGTTAATTCATGTATCATATGTTTTTTTCCAAGCAACCCAATAATTTCTCCGCACAACTCATAAATTGCATCTAAAGTTCCAAAACCTTCTAAAACCCTTAAAATATTAGAAACTCCAAAAAATTTAGATCTTTTGGTAAGAAGCCATTGAAATGTTATATGGTCATTCAAAAAAAAAATCAAAACGCAAGAGCCTGTTGAAATGTTTTAATTTTTTTCGGTAACCAGTTGCTGAAATATTTTGTTTATTTTGGTGTGGAAGTGTCAAAAGTGTATGTGGTTAATTGCAAATTTTTTTTTAGCAACCAATTATTGAAATTGTTTGATTTTTTCAACAAATACTTGCTGAAAATATGTGTAGTAAATATGGAGGGCAAGGAGGTCATTTTGCATTACAGCATTTCTGTCCTATGGGAACAATTTAAATAGGTTGCGTGAGAAAAAAAAATAGGGCTGCGAATAGCAGCACGCTAAATTAATCAGACTGATGTTCGTTATTATATAAATACATACACTATTGACCCACAACTTTATGAACAAAATTTTTATCAAGTTCCTCCTCTCTAAATCTCCACACGTAATCCTAAAGTAAATTAGTGATCCTAATCA
>QLOD02000010.1:19911651-19926651 GCA_003260245.2 Sideroxylon spinosum | reverse complement strand
ATTTCATGAAAAAATTATTCAGATTGAAATTAAATATTTTTGAACTCCAAATCCTATTTATAGAATATCTGAAGATATTGATTTTTCTCCTAAAATTTATGAATATATATTTTTTTCTCCTGAAATGCAATGTAAATACTATTATACCATATTTTAGCAAATCTTAAGAGAGATTTCAGAATTTCAGAAGGGGTAAGTGGCCCCTTCCCTTTGTCTATGGTAGCATATAACATTTATAAGCAAGATAGTAGCCTCCCAATAGAAATGTTGTTGAGTGGGTAACAGGAAAAAATACAACAGACCATTTTGGTATTATCAAATACCACTAACCTAGTAAGCCAATACCAGTTAATGCTTTGTACCAAAATGAGCTATCCATGAAGAACAATGATATGAACTTCTCCAGGAATTATTGTTTTCGCTCCTTCAACATGATTTTTTTTTTTTTTTTCCACTTCTCCAAACAGAGAATGATTAGCCCCAAGAGATTGATGTTAATTTTGATCTTGCAGAGAAAATAACAGCCAAACCACCAGGGTTCATGCAAATATTCTAACATTATAAATTATTACTGACGAATCGCATCTATTAGAAGGAGAGAAGAACGGGACAAATCTTTGATATACATAATGTCATCGACATTCATCAACTAATTCTATGACCACATTTTAGCTTGTTGACGGGAAGCCTTCAAAATATAGCCAATGCAAGTTTGATAAAGACTATAGCAACATATCTCATCAAAATGAGAGAACACCAAAGTAAGCTTCAGCCAGGTGTATGTCCTGTTGGAAGTTGGTTTTAAATAACTGCTACAGCATTTAATAATTTATCTAAAATAGACTGTATCTAAAGAGGTAATGTTAAACTCAAAAAGATCCTACATAAACTTAAACCCCATACCTATATATAGCGAGAGAGAGGATATCTCGTTGCAGAATTTGAGGCAAGTTGCATAAATTGCAATCAAAGTACTTCATACTCTCAAAAATAAGAAAATGAAACATTATAAATTTAAACAAAACATCAAAATATGGCTATACAAAGGACCAACTACAACAATTTGATGCAAGTTATATACATTGCAATGGAATCACTTCACAATCTTAACGTAAGAAAATGAAACAAGTCTGTGCGGACATGCATGGGTGTACAGCCAAGTAAGAGAACTCCTGGTTGGAAATAACTAATAAGAGTTCATAGTTTAATATTTTAAATGAAACTTCAAAATATGGCTTTGCAAAGGAGCTCCTAGAAAAAATCCATGTAGTCATGCCAAATTGTTAATATTAAGGTGATGTTTGGATGACAAAAAAGTACAATAAAAGTAAAAAAAATTGATGTAAAAGTGATAAGTGGAGAAATTTAATTAATAGAAAGTACGAAAAATTGATAAAAGTTAGTGGGTTTTGGTAAACTAAGCACGCTCTAAGGCTCTGTCCCTCTCCGTGTGTGCTCGTGCACGCGTGCTAGCTAGTTCATACTAAATCTTAATTGAGTTTCATACTAAATCTTGTTGATCTTCGTTTAGAAATCAAATCCAAAATCTAAATCCATATTTATGTGCATTTGTTCTAAAATGGGATGCTCTAAGCACATATATCCACTAACATTGGGAACTGAAAATCAAATCTCGGTTGATCAACAAGTTGTAATTAAATGTTTCTCAAAGTAGACATTAATAACCAAGTTGCAGACTTGCAGTCACATAGGTCATCCCTTATAATAGGTAAGCTTTAACATGATATCAGCTGTAATATTTCCCAATTGATTACCAATTAGATAGTTGGTGTATCAAGTTGATTTTTTTCTCTTTTTAACTCAAAAAATTACACTAGAAAATTCTTGTTTGACATTATATATACACATTTTGACCAGCTTCAGAACATCTTCAATAGCATATTCTTGTATGGGCTATTGTTTGCCACAGAACTTATGGAAGACGGTTATATAAAACATACAGAAATTTTCACCTAGCCATTTGACATAAGATTACAACTTTGCTCATCCCCCCTTGTTTACTTTATTTCAGATTTTGGAACATGGTCACATCTATATCTAAAGTTAGAATACAATGAAAATGTACAAAAGACATCCAAATATCACCCTATCAATGTAATATCAACTCTTAGAAAAGCAATATGAACTTCTAAGAATTGATGGCCATAAAGTAAGAATTATAACAAACAGTTAAAAAATGGTTTACAATTAATGAAAATTAATGAAAACTGGCATCATTAAAATTTTAGTTAAGTGACTACAAGTAATTAATTACCATACCTTTATTGTTGCAACAAGTCCCAACCTGGCAAAACCATTAGTTCATCAGTTACGTGCAGTAACCTCATTCACTAAAGGCTAGGTGTTAGAAAAAAAAATAATAATAATCTTGTAAGTTCCTATTTTGTTTGTTTCAACAGAAAAAAAAGTTATTCGAAAAATGTAAAACGGAAAGAAACCTAATAAAAGACTGAATTCTCTTCAATGTTAGATTTTATTGTGAAGGGTTGTTAAATTGAATAATATCCTGAACCAATAGTTAAATTTTATTTAATTGCAAAAGGTGGTTTTGATTAGCATGGAAACAAAATTATCTCGAATGCATTTTGAAAGCGGCAAAAAATATGGAAAAAAAAAAAAAAGAAAAGACAGAGAAATGTTTAGGGGTATAAATTGACATATCTAAAATGTGGAAGCCTAACAATAAATTAATTTAATAAATTATTATTTGAGCACATTATGCTGTATTTTCATATTTTACTGTGTTTCAATAGAAATATTAGAATTATTATATCTAAAAATCATTGAAAGAATTCTACTCTCTTCAAACAAAAAAATATAATGAAATGAGAAAAAGAAAATGAAATTCATTTTTATCAGCAGTGACATAAAGGAATAAGTAAATGCAGCATATGAAAATCATTTTATTTAAGAATAACTACTAACACTCGGGTCAAGGACCAATATTTCAAGCATAAAATTCATATCTGATTTTCTTTCCTACTCCTCCATTTTCCCAGTAACAAAAGAGTACTTAAACTAGTGGAACCGAAGGGGAACAGACACATTCACCTCTGAGTTGAAGAAACATGAATTCTAAACTACAGATAAGGAAAAGTGCTCTTATCTTTAGCTTTCAAGAAAGAAATATCTATCGTTTTAATGAAAGATTGTAACCCCCAATTGTAGACATACTAATTTTTTTATCCCTGCAGAGCGAATTTCATAGGTAAAAAGACCTGCTAAATGCACAAATTTGGAAATGTCAGCTCTAAAGCGAAAATATTTCAAGAGTTAATTACGAAAAATTCACATTTAATTACGAAAATTCACATTCTCCAAGATCAACAAAGAGACGATTTTTTATTTGATGTGGCGCAAATGAATTGCATAAATTTGAGTTCGTCATCAGTAGAGAGAAAATTCATCGAAGTTGGAGAGGGGGATATTCAGAGCAAATATCATACAGAAATTCAAATTCTTCGAGATTCAGGAAGACAAAACCCAATTCCTCGCTATAGGAAGACACACGTATCATATTTATAAGACACTGAATTACACAAATGAAGAGAGACAATTCGGCAAAAGTTGAGAGAGACTTGCAAAGTTAAATAGAGAAACTGAATCCCACGAATTCGAATGCGGATTAGGAAGAGAAAATTTATCTCACACACACACACACACACACACATACATACATATAAAGAGACTGGTTGAACAAATTCAAAATCGTGAGGTCCAAAGAGAGAGAAAGATTACACAAATGGAGACAGAAAATTCGTCAAAAACTTGAGAGAGACTTGCAAAGTTTAATAGAGAAACTGAATTTCACGAATTCGAATGCGCACTAGGAATAGAAAATTTATCATATATATATATATATACACAAACACACAGATACATACATATAAACCGACTGATTGAACAAATTCAAAATCGTGAGGTCCAGAGAGAGAGAGAGAGGGGGGGACCTGTCGGACATGGTGGCGATGGCTTTGAAGGCCTGAATGAGGGAGCGATCGGGGTTGGAGCCGCGGTTCTGCCAGCGGCCCAAGGAGGAGGAGAGGTAATCGCCGGTGGAGCCATTAGGCTTGGAGATAACCGTGGAAAGGCCAGCGTCGCCGAGGAGGGGGTTGGTGGGGCCGCCGACACGTACGGGGTCGTTGTCGCCAGCCTCGTTAGCGAAGGTTCGCCACTCGGAGGTCTCGTCGATGGAGTGGGCCTCTAGAACAAGACCGCACTCGGAGCAGACGGTGTCGCCGGCGGAGTGGTCGAACACCACCTCCGTCGGCCTCTTACACTCCGGGCAATACAAGTCCGCCATTCTATAATTCCAATTCACATCAATCACACAACAACACTCGCTTTCTCTCTCTACAGGTCTCTCTCTCTCTCTTCTTTGGACGCTTTCTCTATCTGACGTATGTAAGTTATCCTATCCAAAATTTGATGCTGTTGAAGCCTCGAAGGGCGGTTTTGCATTTTTATTTCTGGGCTGAACTGAGCGGGGGACGGTTTGCTGTTGGTGAGGCAACATAAAATTGAATTATAATTATGCAAATACCCTTAGGTATCCTAAAAACAACGACCTCCAAATATAAGGGGGCGTTTAAAAGTATCACTTTTAGTAATTTTTAGTTTGTTTTTTTTTTTTCGTTAAAAATTATTAGTGTTACGAATGAAAAAAAAAGAAACTTATGTATATTGAATTATGTATGATAATGATTACAAGGATTACATTATATAGGAGAAAATAATCTTAACATGGTTAGACTGATAATATGGTAATGATATAATCCTAACTATGGTAGAACTTCTAATATGGTAATACTCATAATATGTTAATGATACAATATATTTACTATATTTAACACCCCCTCAAGTTCAAGGTGGTAACGCAGAAAATAACTTGAGCTTAGATAGTAATTCCGAAAAGTGACCTGGAGAATATGCTTTGGGAAACATATCAGCAGTTTGATTAGCAGACGTGACAGAAAGAAGATGAACCATACCAGAAATCACATGTTGTTATATGAAATGACAAGCAATCTCAATGTATTTTGTACGATCATGAAAGACGTCATTGTGAACAATCTGAATGGCACTCTGATTATCACAATATAAGACAATGGCAGTGGGTTGAGAAACACCCATATCAGTAAGAAGCCATCAAAGTCATACTGGCTCCTGAGTAGTGACTGCAAAGGCACGATATTCTGCTTTTGTACTAAACCGAGCCGTGAGAGATTGTTTTTTACTGCGCCAAGCAATAAGAGAATCTCCCAAGAAGAAACAAAACCAAGTAGTAGATCGTCTGTCAATAGGATCACCTGCCCAATCAACATGAGAGAAAGCATGAGACATAAGAGAAGACTGTGCTGGATAGTAAAGACCATGGAACATAGTGCCTTTAACATAGCGTAAACTACGAAGAAGAGCGTCATAACGTGGAGTACGAGGTGCAGTCATGAACTGATTCATAATATGAACAGCATAGGCAATGTCAGGTCGAGTGACAGTAAGATGAATAAGACTGCTAACTAACTGACGCTATAATGTAGCATCTGATAATGTCCTTCCCTCTAAAGGGATAAGTCAAGTCTGAGCATCGATAGGCGTGGAGGCAGTCTTGAAATCTGAGATACCAGCACGGGCTAAAAGATTAGAAGCATATTTGGCCTGGGAGAGAAAATATCCAGAAGATTCTTGGGAGATTTCCAAACCTAGAAAATAGCTAAGAGAACCAAGATCTTTCATCTCAAACTGACGACTGAGAAACTGTTTGAGATGTGAAATCTCTGTGATATCATTTCTTGTGATAATCATATCATCGACCTAGAGTAAGAGAAGAATAGTTTCACTGGCAGTCTTATGAATAAAAAGAGCAGAATCATACAAGTTGGAGTGATACCAAACTCATAAACAATAGTGCTAAACTTTGCAAACCAAGCATGAGGAGCTTACTTCAAACTATATAATGCACGGCGAAGTTTGCAAACTTTGGGTGGCTGAATAGAGGAGCCAGAAGAAGGATGCATATACACTTCTTCAGTGAGATCACCGTTTAAAAAAGCATTTTTGACATCCATCTTATTGAGGTTCCAACTACAAGCAGCAGCTACAGCAATGAGACTGCGAATTGAAGTGAGGCGAGAAACAGGAGAAAAAGTTTCTTCATAATCAATGCCATACTCCTGAGTAAAACCCCGGGCAATAAGACAAGCTTTGTAACGCTCTATAGACCCATCAGACTTGGTCTTGATCTTATAGACCCATTTGCTACTAATAAGAGTCTTCCCAGAGGGAAGATCAACCACATCCCAAGTATGAGTTTTAGCAAGAGCCTGTAATTCGTCATCCATAGCTTGCTGCCATAAAAGATTAGTGCAAGCCTCACGATAGGAAGAAGGTTCGTAAGTAGAAAAAGCAGCAAAACCAATAATGTAATCACGAAGGCAAACTGAAGGTTGAGTTACCCGTTTAGGACGTTCTAAATGAGGAGAATCAGTAACAGGAGATGGAGAAGAAGACTCAGCAGTAAGGGACACAGGACTAGTAAAGGATACAGGTGTCTCGGGATGAACAAGAAGCAGTGGCGTTTGAGAGATCTATTGACTATCTGCATCAAAAATGTTAGAATGCAAATTTATAGAAAGATCAGTGAAGAGAGGAGTATGAGAAGATGGAGAAATATGAAATGGAAAGAGAGCAGAAAAAGTAATGATGAGACCAACCAGAAAGCAGAAAATTAATGATGAGACCAAGTTCGCATAATTGACCAACAGACACAAGGTTTAAAGCAAGAGTAGGAAGATGGTAAACATCAGAAAGAGAAAGAAACTTGGCAAAGGACTTAGAGGATCTCCTTTTTGAATGATTCCCAGAAGAAGAAGCCATGGAACAGTCACGCTGAAAATGACCAGGAACAGTTTTGTGGCAACTCAAGCACTCACGAACTGGACAGTGCTCAAAAGAATGAGTATGAGGTAGACCTCTATTTTGGTAGTAGACACAAGGGAAAGGAGCAAATGAACCAGTAGAGCGAGTGGGAGACATAGTAAGGGCAACATCTAGAGGCAGAGACTGTGATGTAGCAAGAACAGAGTCTAAGACGAGTTTCCTCGAATAAGAGTTCGGAAATAGCTTGCTCAAGAGTAGGTAAAAGTATGCGATGAAGTAAAGAGGCTCGAACAGACTCAAAAGTGTTATAGAGAGCCATAAGAAATAATAACAGCCGCTGATGATTGCGGTGGACTATGTACAACTGAGCATCCTCAAAGTGTTTCTAGATAGGTTCACAAAAGACAAGCTGATCCCAAACAAATGATATTTGGGAGAGGAAACCATTGATGGATTGTCCATGCTCTTGACGCATCCGATGAAGAGTCTAAAGTAACTGATACTGATGAGTATGTCTAGTGGTCTGATAGTGTTCCTTTAAAAAATCCCAAATAGCCTTGGTCGGAGAGAGATACTGATCATCATTCTGAAAACGACTGAACTGAAGGCTGATGGAAGGAATAGTAGTGGCTTGAAACCAGGTGACAATCTAATAATTCTTGCTTTCCCAATCATCAAGACAATCATCAAAATCAGACTGATCCTCTTTGTCATTCCTAATTGGTTTTGTCTGAGCTTTAGAGATAATACGCCATAAACGATGCCCTTTGATAAAGCCAGAGAAGAGTTGGGCCCAGAAAACATAATTAATCCCGTCCAAGATGACAAAGAGGGACATAATATTGTCAGAATGATCCATAGAAGCAGCTTTCACAGTGTATAATTTAGACAGACAAAAAACAAAGAGGAATTAAGAAAAACAGAGAGTAGATTCGGAATCAGAGGGTCAAAAACCCTAAGAACTGGTCTGAACCGGTTAAAATTGGCCTAAAAGATGACTGAACCGGCTGGAAAAGCAATAAAACCAGTTTAAACCAGTTTAACACGAGCCAGAGGACAACAGATCGATGCTGAGTCAACGCGGGAGCCGAGAAGCCGAGGACCAGAACGTGCACGTGGACAGGCGGCAATGGCGCATGGCCGAAGCATGCAACAACGAGGTTGAGCAGCAGGCTTCTGGCAGCGCGTGGGAGCCCGTGGAGGATCTTTTTGTCTAAAATTGTACACCACCGGGATCGTCTGAAGGAGGTGTAGCTTCTGGAATAATTCAAACTTGGTTTCTGATTGATCAAGAGGGCAGACAAGATCACAGAACCAGTTAACAGAAAAAAATGAAGAACCAGTGAAATGATGAACCACCAGAAAAGAAGAAAATTGAAGAACCAGAATAGGATGGCTCTGATACAATGTTTCGAATAAGAAAAAAAGAAACTTCTGTATATTGAATTGTGTATGAGAATGATTACAAGGATTATATTATATAGGAGAAAATAATGCTAACTATGATAGGACTCGTAATATGGTAATGATATAATCCTAACTATAGTAGGACTCCTAATATGGTAGTACTCATATATGGTAACGATACAATATATTTGCTATATTTAACAAATAATTGTAATTTTTGATGTATTTGGTGAATCAAGTAGTAATTTTTAGTAATTATTTTACAACTTTTGATATTTTTTAGTAACTTTAAACAACTTTTAAAAATTTTTGGTAGTTTTTAGTAATTTTCAGTAACTTTTTAGTTAAGAATTGTACCAGAACAGAAAAGCGGTAAATTTTGGTGGTTTACCAAACACTCAATAAGCAAAATTTGGTACTTTTTGCTAAAGTTTACACCGCCTAAGGCTACCTATAGGGTGGGTTTACCATGCTGAGATATTTTGAAAATCTCTGAAAATTTTGAAAAATTATTCACTTTTTATCTCACTACATAATTTATGAACCCATAACTTATTTCATTTTATTTTACTTTATTTCACTTTTTGTTACTCCAAACATCGTGTGTTTGAAGTGCTAAATTTGACTAAATTTTTTTTATTTTTTTTAAATTTCAAAAAATTTTAACTTTCTCCACACCAAAAATCTACAACTTTTATCTATTTTCTTCAATTTTATCTGCTTTTTTTACACTTCTCGAACAACACACTAAACACTTAATAATTCAAAATTAGGCAAATTACACATTCCTTCTCCAAACATTATATTAATTACACATATACCCTCAACATTTAAAATTTAAATATACTTCCCTTATTATCAAAAATTACTAACCCCATGCTCTTTTATTTGGCTACCAACTGTAATGCCCTGAATCTTTGACTTGAGAAGTGAATGAATAAATATACATATCATGCACATATCATTATTTCCTTGACTAGAGCAATATAATCACTTTGGAGCAATATGCATAATAACTAACGATATTAATAAAATAAACCAAGTCTTAACTCAATGAGACTATTATACTCCAACATACCCAAAAAAGAAACCTTTACAACTCAATGAAAATACATCTCCAAGTTAAATAATATTACAGTTTCAAATAAAAACAAAACGTAAGTAAATGAAAATAAAATGTCTGTAATAATTATTCAACTTCTAGCCCAAATCAATGCCCACCTAAGTGTTTGGGTTCTGATCCTACAATAAAATCTGTAGGGACATGAACATAAACTACTTGTACCCAAGATGCATAATGCCAACATATATAATATGTACGCCAATGATTTGAAACATAATCATCATACATATTCAATATCTTTGGTATCATCACACGTCATCAATAAAACCAAGCATCTGGATCATCATCATAGTTCTCAATAATAATTGAAATTATTATTTTTTCTAATCTTATCATTATAAATTCATAATCACATTCACATTTTCAATTACAATTACAAGGTGGGTATAACCAGCGTTGTATTTATCGGATAGCACCAAAACAGAACGATGAATCGAAATCCATCGCCATTCAGGGTCACGATTAGCCAAAATATACGTCATGTTGTAGTTTACTAACCTATCGACATGAACATCAATCCATGCGTAGGTTTTGGATCTTTCAATCCTAATGTAATCTTTATATCTTTCCTATTTTCCTGTACCCTCCATTCCCATGTCATAATATCAATCATAATATACTTTCTCTCTTTTCCAATCATATAACCATTATCATTACTATTTAACCATCTTATTTGATTAAAGGGCTACACATAAAAATATACTAAATTCATCATTGGTAAAAATTTGTTCATGATATCATCAACATCATAAAAAGACAACATATGACAATATATGTGGAGTGTGGAATATTGATGACACATATCACAGTTTCTCAATGCAGCCTTTTAAGATCAAATATGCGAGGTAGGATGTTCTTCTATCTATCATGATCTCATTCAACTTAAATCTGGGTAAATTATGAGGTATTAGTTTGTTTTGCATGTCTATAAAATTAAAACTATATTGAAGTTTTTTTTATAGCTGGTACGGTTTCATTGAATAAAATCATTCCTTCGTCAATATGAGGTATGGTCTCTTTGCACATGTGCAATATAGAAACTCTATTAAAGAATAACTATGCCAGAATGAGTATAGATCTCAAATAGGAAGACAACAATGTGATACCTTTTATCTCGTAGAAATGAAGTGTAATGTCTACATGGATCCCAACTAGCCCATGTGGTGGCACTAGTGTACTCAACATCATAATACCGCATAACATGTCTTTCCGCTTTTCTTATTCATATTCTATTCGTGTTCTTATCATTTATCTCAAGAGTTTCCACATCAAACATTAGTATAGAATTCATGCACATCCAAGTCACAACTCAACGAATATTTTATCTTAATTCTAATCACTAAACACATTTTCTAAATCATAAAATTAGATTTCAAAACATACTAGTTGATTGTAAGTGTCTTGCAAAATTAGTTATTGATCAATGTTAACTTATGGTTATAAGTAAAAGACCAAATGAAGAGCTAAGCAGCAAGTTGGACAAGAGGGTCAGGAGCCCTACTGGGTTCTTCCCCGTGCGCTCGGGATGGTAGGCACCCAACTAAGTATGGCGTTGGGCCTGGGTTTGGGCAACAAGTGTGAGACTTAGACTCTATTTTTATGTTTGTGAGTTTGGGCTCCACATTCTCAAATTTTGTTCAATAGAAAGCTATTTTCCTTGAAACCATTGTCTAAAACAACATTATGAAGCCTATATGATCCAAAATAAACAATCAATTTACAATTTTATCAAGCCTAATTCAAATTCCAGATTTATTTCCAATATTTTCCTCCAAACATACACATATGTACAAATGTATATTACTTGATCTCTCTTCAAAAATAGATGTAAACAACTTCAACTAAACTTCATAATAACAATTAAATAACTTCTACATACTATGTATGTTAGTAAAATACAAACATCTCCCTACCTCAAGTGAGGAATCGTGACTTCACTAACAAACCAAGAAAAATTCGAGTAGCTCGTACTCTCAAATCTTTAATCCTATTATCATGATTTTTACATCATTGTATTCATATCGAGTTCAATTTCATTCTTATAAGTTTAATTTGAAAATGTAGGAGGTTTAGTACACTTAATCAATGTCGATATTCATCGACTCATTCAGCCTCTTTTCCTTTCCTTCTCTTATCAACTGAACAAGCTATGCTTCGAGATCAAGCTAGCAACAGGACCCTACCTCTCCCTCTTATACAATCCCCTTACTATAGCCTGAAATGAAAGTGACAACTGAAGACATAAAGCTGCTTTACTAACCAACTTACCTCAACAAACAACGAGCACCCAAATCTTCTTGGTTGCGCACCCGAGACGCTACTCTCACGAGCACCCAACCTTCCTTCATTTGGCTCTTTTTGGTGTTTTGAATCTTGCAAGCCCAAATCTTATTCAACCCAACTTATTTTAGGGTATAAATTAAGCCTAAAATTCTTTAAATTCACCCCAAATAAATTCTATTTACCTCCCGTTTCATCCCACATATCTATAAAATTATAAAAGTATAAATGTTTGAATTTTTCAGATTATCACACCAACATCAGTCATAAAATGATTTAATATATTAGTTTTGCCCTTTTTACATATGGAATGAAGACAAACTAGTTTAAAAAAAAATAAAAGAATAAAGATAAATTAGAAAGTAGATCAATAATAGAGGTGTATGTATATACATGCAATTGTATATCTGTATATTCAAAAATTGGCATAGGTACAGTGGCAAACTTGTTAATGGGAGAGGGGTAGCAACAGTAGTAGTGAGAATAAGGGGAGAAAGTGAACAATTTGGTAGAGGAAGAAGAAGTTTCGATAAGATTTCCGACAGAGGCCATCTCTGGTGCCTGGAAATTATAGTGGAAATTACAAATTTGATTCTTTAACAACCATCAATTTCACACTTCTACTCTCTTTATCTTTTTCTTTTTCAAACTCACAATCACAAATTGAATTTTAGATTCAATTGAATCAAATACTACTAATTAAGGGATCAAACCTAGATGATGATAAAGTAAATTACTTTAACTTTTCAAACCTAGACAATTTCACATAGCTTGCTTGTGCATACACACACATGGCAATCAATATTCTAGCATGGTTATATATATATATATTTAGATCAAACCCGCAAAAGATAAATTTCCAGCATCAATTGTGGTTGCCCAACACTCGCTAATAATTGTTCCCAACAACTTTCTCGATGATGCACTGAACTCGACTCCCTTACTGACCTTGCCTAGTGAAAATAATATTTTTTGTTGCATACTTTGCCCCTCTAATTTATTTTATTGAGAATTACATATTCTTTATGTCATTGGGCATTCAAATTTTTGCTATTATTTCACAAGTAACATATATTCTAGTTCTTGAAATTTCCTTTTTTTTTTTTTGGCTCATATTTTCCCTTTAATGTTTCACTGTACTCATGCCTATGTAAATGTTATACATAACATCAGTTTAGAGATTCATATGAAATTATGAGGGCTTTTTCTAGTAACTCCTTTTATTACAAATTTAAATAATCTTCCCAATCATGGGGTCAAATTGTTGAATCAAACCTAGGAAAAACAAATGAATTATGATAACTAGCTACTTGTTCAACTTGCATGTCAACCAACACTTCCAAAAAAATAAATCTATGACATCTTTTTACACCCATTACTTCCTACTTTGACAAAAAGATCGCAAACATCTATTTCTTAAAATGGAAGACATCTATGCTTGACATATTTCCTCATTCCAAAATAATGTTATTTGTCTAACCGAAATACCTTCTTCCTTAAGTACGAGAATACGATCCTCATTGTCTTTAGCAATAATTTGTTTCTGATGGAGATAATACCTTGTCATTATGATCATCAACAAACATAGTCGCATGCCACCCCTCAGCAAATAGGTCAACAAATTTTTTTAGTTTGATAAGTATATGAGCTGTGCACCTATATTTCAATGATTCTCCTATTCTTTATTCTTTTGATAGATCAAAGACTTTCAAAAGAGATAAACCGACATGAGAACCAAAAAAAAAGATCACACCTTACAATTTTACTATCTTTTGTGATAAATCTTCCTTTACGAATCAAAAATTCACCCATGCTTGCATATATCTTATAAAAGCAAAAGTTTCCTATTTGCTAAGAAAGCACTAACCCACCAAAGGATTAGTATCAATAATTTCTTCTAGAACTATTGTTGGGCACTCATTCTAATTACAAAATTTATCTCCAAAATATTTTTCACTATTTATATCATGAAGCTCATTGAAGTCAAAATTCTTCATTTTTATAGGATATGTAACAATAAAATTTGAGTATCCTTTATATAGAGAAAGAAATTTAAAATGAACGAACTATTTGTTGCATAAAAAAATAAATACATTCAATAATCATACGATGAATGAATAACTACTAGTAAAAAATATATGTAAAAGTAAATTCAGATGAATGTACAAAGTATAAAAGTGTGTTCTACTGTGAAGGTTATCTCCTCTTTAATTAATCATGATTTTGGACACAAAAAGAATTTAAAGTATGTTCTTCTTAGCATCTAGATGAAGTAAGGTTAAGTAGAAGTCTGTTTGGTTGATCTTGCTTCAAAGAAGAAATATGGACAATGTTGTAACTTTATTTTAAAAAGTAAATTATCAATTAATTTAGATACAACTATTTTCTTGTAACTCTATAATCAATAAAATTTGTCAGACTTCTTTGGAAGTAAAATAAATATAATAGGGTCAAAATAAAAATTGCTATGTAACATGTTTTTATTAGTTCTTGATAGGTACTCTAAAGCATTGGTTAACAACTAAAACATTGGTTAACAAATGCCTATTAATTTTACTTTGTATTTTTTTAGAATTAATCATTTACTTTGAATGAATAAATCTTCTTGGGGCCTGTTTGGCAATCAAATGTTTTGTGACTTTTTGAAATTTCAAAAAATTTCTCCTTTAGCTATAATCAAAATTTATTAAATTTTTGTTAAAGAGAGGAGAGGTATAATTGACATATTAAACAAAATCATAGTAAAAAGTTACTACGGTGTCACTAAATAATAAAAGAAGTTATTAAAAATTACCAATATTTTTCTAAACAAACAAAGATTTGCTTACTAAAAATTACTAATATTTTACCAAACGTGTAAGTAGTTCCAATTATTAACTCTTGATAAGAAAGTAATAAATTTTTAAGTTACCAAACCAATTTTACCAAACGCATAAGTAGTTCCAATTACTAACTTTTGATAAGAAAGTTATAAATTTTTAATTTACCAAACCAACCCATTCAATTTTTGTTTCTGAATGAATAAATCCATTTGGTCAATTTTTGTTACTTATTGTAATTTTCAAATTAAATTAAATATCCTAACATCAGGGCCTTGTCTAAAAATTTGGGGACCTTAAGTGAAATGTTTAGGAAGAGCTAGCTTATTTGGTGTTTATCAGACAGAATTTAAAATGAAATTAAAAAATAATAATACATTAAATATGAGATAATTTTGACACATATAAATAGAATTAAATAGAAAGTTCAAAAGTTTTTGCTACTATAATAATAATAATAATAATAATAAT
>QLOD02000010.1:19873991-19888196 GCA_003260245.2 Sideroxylon spinosum | reverse complement strand
ACCTCCTCTAATGTCCAGTAAACTGACAAAATCAATGCTGTAATGTTAAATGATAAAAAATCAAAAATACCCTTTGAAAGCTTACTAACTTCCGAACAGTATAGGGGGTATTATTGCATATTTCTTAGAGGTGTTTGGTTGGAAAAAAGTTAACAAAAAATTACAGTAAAAGTACAAAGATTTGATATAAAGATGATATGTGGCGAAATTTAATTGGAAGAAAGTATAAACTTTTTATAACTTTTGGTAAATTTTGTTATTTGGTGGATGCCCAAATAGGGACTTAGTATAAGGGGTACAAGTGACCGAGACAATTTTCCTTTAATTTGAGTAATAGGAAATATATATTGTTAAATTATTTCTAATAAATAATAAATAAAATATATTAATATAATTTAATAATTAATTTAAAATAATTAATTTAACTAATATTGAATGTATTTATTAATTTATTTTTAGTAAATAACATAATTAAATAAAATTGATAAAATTTAAATAAATTAATTTAATTTATTTATTTAATATGAATTATATTTTATTAAATTATTTTTAATAAATAAAAAAATAAAATATATTAATTTAATTTAATAATTAACTTAACTAATAGTAAATATATTTATTAAATTATTTTTAATAAATAAAGTTATTGAATTAAATTATTTGAATTATTATGAAATATATTTTATTCAATTATGTTTAGTAAATAATATGATTAAATTATAATTAATATATTTCATGTTAATTGAAATAAATGATATATTAACTATCTTTTATTCAATTTCTTTTAACAATAATATAATCAAATTATAACTTAATATATTTTATGTTTATTGAATTCAACTTAATATATTTTGTATTTATTAAATTCAATTAATTTTAAAAACTAATAGTATTAATTATTTTATGAAAATAAAAAAATTAATAATTGTAAACAAAATTATATTTTCAAACACTATTTCATTTTTTATTTCAGAAAAAAAAGACAATAGAAAACAAGAAATAGAAAATATAAATATATAAATGTAAAGAGAAAAATGATAACATTACTAAATGACCCCTTAGTGTTGAAGTAACAGTATCATTTCCTGAATAAATGACAATTTGTGAGGTTCTAATAGCATATCCTGAGTAAATGACTAATCTCATTACTTAGGGTCGTTTGATAACGATGTCATTTGGTAACGCAATTTTGCTTATAATTATAAATTTTTTATTTTCATAAAATATTTAATTTTATTACTGTTTAAAAAATTAATTGAATTTAATAAAATTTATATTTCATTTTAATTAGATTAATTAAATTAAATTAATATACTAAATTATTTAATAAAAATAATTTAATTTAATAAATATAAAATATATTAAGTTATAATCTAATTATATTATTTATTAAAGAACCTGAGTAAAATGTAGTTAATATATCATTTACTCGAGTTAATATAAAATATAGTAATTATGAGGACTAAGTCACTTGCACCTGGGCCTTTTACCCATTTATAAATGTATTTTGATCAGTTCATATAACTTTTTCTGGGTTATTATAGCATAGTTGCTAGGGAACCACGCGTAAAACACACGCTCGATTAAATTCAACTTCTCCGTTGGTTTTCTCACTTTACCGGATAGTACAGGGGGTACTATTGAATAATAATGAAGTTGAGGGAGTGTAAGTGAAAATGGGCTTAAGTGCAAAAGGTGTAAAGGGAATTTTCCCCAATGTTTATAAAAGAAAAAAAATGTGAGTGGAAATATAAGTTTCTTTATTACATTTTTTTATTTAAATTTTTCTTTTTTGGCAACAAAAAGTAAAAATAGGCTTATTAAACATGTTTTTGTTGCTATGTTTTTTAAATTTATAAACTTAAACAAACAAAAAAAAATTATAAACATAAACATTATATAATGAATTGGATCTCAAAAAATCAATTTGAGTGCATCGTAGAGCCAAAGTGTGTGAGACCTTAAAAAACGCCCCATGGTCACCTCTAGGGTTTAATTGTTAAGAGATGCAAAATCATCTTATGCTTACACCTTGGATTCCATGACCTGGAGGGGGACCTACTCTAACATAGAATCATAAAATCTATCACAATAGGCATCACATTATATAATTATCTATTAGGGTCATACAATCCATTGGAACAATAAAATAATAATAGAGGGATAAAAATGAAAATATATTTAATAACAATCGACTTTTGTCATAGACCAAGCAATGATGTTCCAATTTAAAATTTTACACATAAGGCTTAACCCGACCCATGCAACCATATCGATGTAATGGAATGTTAGTTATGTGCTACTTCAACCATGAAGATGAACAAAAAATCAAATATATAAAAAATGATAATGAAATTCTCAAAATAAACTGATAAAATAAGTACTAACGATTAGGGGTGTTCAAATATCCATTCAACTCGCTGAACCTGACCAACCCAACCCAAACCAATGGTAAAGGTCGGTTTTGCTAATTAATTTGCGTGGGTAATGGGTGAAGTTTGAGATTTCTAATTTTCTTGGTTCGGGTTTTAGGTCTTCAATCTTCTCAACCACCAAAATTGACTTGAACCAAGATTACAATGTGCACTATGTATAATTTGATTATGCACTCTACAGATTACATCATTACCTGTTATCTTAAAAGCCTTTAGAGTGCCATGTGGTGTAATCTTATTAGTGAATGAGATTACATTCTTATCTCTTCATGTGAGTGCGAGAAAATTTTATCTTCATATCATAACCATTCATTCTTTTCTAATTTTATTCTTGCTGACGTACTCCTTTTTTTTTTTCATCTCTCTCAGCCACACCGACTCACAGAACAAAAAACCCTCGATTAGTAGATCTCAAAAGCAAGAAGAAAAGAGAAAAAAAAAAAAAACCAAAGAAAATAGTTCAAAGCTTGTGTTCTTATCTTCTGGGTTCATTAGTAGATTTAGCACTGATTCTTTGCCTATAAGTTTGTTTTTGAATTTATGTTGCTCGAAAGCCTTGAATATGTGTCTTTTTTAATGAGTTTTTTTTTTTGTGCGACTAAAATAGATATAGAAACATACATGTTTCGTGGCGCATATTGAAGATTCATATCAAAATCCTTTTTTCTTTTTGTTTGAAGAAAAACTATCCATTATTGAGATCAAGTTTTTTTTTTGAATTACTCAAATTTTATGTTTCTTCATCTCATTTAAGTTCTTTCTTTCATACTTTGCATTTGTACTATTATAATTGCCGTTTTATAGCAATTTTTTTAGAAGATTTTAATTTTATGAGATTTAAAGGTTACTTAGGTGTTGGTTGCTCAATTTATCTAATTTTTATAGTTTTAGATTTCTATATGTGATCAGATTATTGTTTTCGAAAAGGCATGCTAAAATTGTTTCTTTGGCCCCATCTCAAATGGATAATTTCTAGTTCAAGTTTTTTTGTATGAGGGGATTGTGGGGTTATCAAACTTCTAAAGGCTAAAAAAAAAAAGAAATTGTATAAATATTTTTGTACTTATGAATCTGTGATATACATACACACACTCACATTATTAGTGGAGTTTAATTTTTTTATATGTGTATATATATATAGAATTCATTGCAGTAAAACATGACTGTTTTTTGGTTTAAAGGTTCGGGAGTGTATACCAAAAGTATGTGAATTATCATGGGCCATCATAAGCCCCATAACCAAACTACCACTCCACATACCGCTACCCCTACCATTCAAAAGCCTACAATACCACCCACATCAAATGTGCAGGAAAAATCTATGGCACAGGATCATTTTGAAAAACTAAAAAGTGGTGATGGTAAAACTAGGGCTATGTGTAAATATTGTCAAAATCTAGTTTATTCAAAGAGTTATGGAACAAGTAATTTATTGTCTCATTTGGCTCAATGTAAAAAGCATCCTTATAGAGATATAGATAACAAGGGACAACAATCATTGTCTTTTCATCCTAAAAAAGATGGAGAAGATGGTGTGGATCTCCTGCAACGAGCTTTACTATAAAAGCTGCTAGAAGAGCCCTTGCTGAGATGATTATACTTGATGAATTGCCCTTTAGGTTTGTGGAAAAAAATAGGTTTCAAAAGATTTTGTAATGTCTTAATATCTAAGTTCAAGACAATTCCTTCTCAAATCACTGTTGCTAGTGAAATTGTGAGCCTTTTTAACAATGAGAAGGATAGGTTGAAAAAAAATTTGAAAGATCGTAAGATTTGCCCCAACTAAAGACACTTGAACATCCATCCAAAATCTATGCTATATGTGCCTCATTGCACATTTCATAGATGATAATTGGAAGCCATAAAAAAGAATCATAAACCTTTGCCATGTTGAAGATCATAAAGGAAGATTATTGATAAAAAAATTGAAATGTGCTTGCCTGAGTGGAACATTAGTAGCATATTTACATTGATTGTAGATAATGGTAGTTCCAACAACACTACCATTAAGTTCTTGAAAAAGAAAACAATAGATTGGAAGGGAGTTGTTTTGGCACATGAGTTCTCGCATATGATATATTGTGCACATATCTTAAATCTTATAGTGGGTGCTGGTTTAAAAGAACTAAATACATCTATTGCTTATGTATGTGATGCTGTGAGGTATGTGAGTTCTTCTCCAAATAGGCTAGAGACTTTTAAGAAATGTGTGGAGAAGGAAAAATTGAGTCCAATAGTCTCTTGTGCCTTGATGTACCAACTAGGTGGAAGTCCACCTATTTGATTTTAGAGGCTGCCATAAAGTTTGAAAAGGCCTTTAAGCGATTGGAGGAAGAGCACTCTAATTACTGGTCTTAATTTATGGATGATGATATTGTCAAAGAAATTGGTAGAATGAGAAAGCTATGGGGGCCTCCAATTGAGGATGATTCGAACAACTTTAAGATATTTGTGAATTTCCTAAAACTTTTTTATAATACAACAAATCGATTTTCAAGGTCGCTTTATGTGACATAAAACTACTGTTTTGATGAAATGCACGTGACTAAAATAGAACAATTAGTTAAAAAAAAGAGGACCTTTTATCTTCAAAGGCAAGAAATATGAAGGTAAGGTTGGAGATGTACTCGGGAAATTGAGATAAAATAAATATGCTATTATCTACTATTGTTGTGCTTGATCTTGAAAGAAACTGAAATATGTCAACTTTTATTTCTCACAATTATTTGAAACTAATGTGGTGGAAGAGATAACCTCTAAAGTGAAAGGTACTTTGACTTGTTTATATGATCATTATGCTGTAGGTGATGCAACATGTGTTGAAATGCTTAATGCGAGTGAAGCATCCAAGATGGTGATAGATAATGATTGTGATGGTCCATATTTATTGATAGTCTTTCAATTTAGAACATATTTGGAGGCAGAATATTCACTATCATGCAAGTCAAAAGTAGATAAGTACTTAGGAGGCTTTTGTGAGGGTTCAAAGGATGAGAACTTTGATATATTATTATGGTGGAAGAAAAATTCCTTAAGATATTGAGTATTGTCCTAATTAGCACGTGATATATTGGCAATACCCGTTTCGACTGTAGCTTCAGAATCAGTGTTTAGCTCAAGAGGGCCTATACTTGATCCATTTTGTAGTTCACTATTTCCTATGATATCAGAAATTCTTATTTATGCTCAAAATTGGCTTCAAAGCAATGTTCCAATTTCTCTTCGCAACGCAATGGATGATGTGGAACAATATGAACAATATGACTTAGGTAATTATCTTTTCTGTTAACTGTATGATACTGCAAATTGTTTTGAAACTTTTTTTTCTAAATATTTCATTTTTTATTGTAATGACATTTTTAGTTTTCCTAGAATCAAACACAAGTTCAAGTCCAAGCTCAAGTAAAAGCACTATCACTATTTAGTATATGTTATGAGATAAAAATTCTGTAGTTTATTATCACTTTTACAAATACTCAGGTTGAAATTTGTTACATATACTTAGTTTAAAATTTGTTTTAAATCGAAGTGCAATGATAGCTATGGAGTGAATTTTGTGCCATTCTTTCATGAAAACTTTATAGCATCTTTTTGTGTAAGTTCACTAGCCTCCATAAATAAAATATATTAATCTTGGAGTTATAATATTTATCTAAATCAATGCTTCTTTTTTTTTAAACATTAAGGTGGAAGGTAGCAGTATAGTGAAATTTGTTACATCTCTTTTTAAAATTTTATGTCTTCCATTTTTGATAAAATCATAGACCTCTATAAATAAGGCATAGAATTCATTAGAATTTTTATTATATATCCTAATAAATTTTTTGGTCTTACCTTTAGGAATACGATAGTAGTGGAGTGATGTTTGCATGAACTTTTCATTTTGATCATTCTTCCTGGGTTGCATAATGCATACTTGATTTTGGATAACTTTCTTAACTGTTATGTAATATCTATAGAGTTGTTTCATGTCTTCCATAATTTCGTATCACTAAAGTATGCTATTGAAATTAAGCGCAATCATCTTCTCCAACTTGCGTAATTTTTTCACAGAACAAAAAGAAAGACCTGCTTTTGCCATTAAAATGCCTAGACTTCGATTTGACATCTGGCCTTTTAAGTTTTGGTACTGTTTTCCTTTTACAAAATGAAATCATGTTCTTTTTTTTTTTTTTTAAACTTAGTTCTTGAAATAAAATAATCATTAAACCATAGCCATTAAGCCTATTTTAATAATCAAGTTACTGATTAGCACATGACGTAGGTTGCGGCTCATGAAATGTGGATCATGTGTGCGAGGTGGCTGCCTAGTATGTGTTGTCTGATTTTTACTCTTGCTTCTTGATGTGGTTTGGCTGTATTTGGCTAGTTTTATCAGGATTTCTTAAGATAGTTTGGGATTTCAATGTTGCATTTTTGTTACATTCTTGACTATTGGTCTCTTCTGCTTATCTGTTTACAGTTTTTAGAAAAGTGCAAGGTTGGGTATTTGCTGATATGTAGTATTTTTGTGTTCTTCTTGTGCCTATTAGAGGTCATTCGTGTAACTAGAAGGTTCAACTACTTACTGCAATTTGCTTAATTTGCACTAATTTGAGTTTCAATGAATATGGTTGTCAGTTATATCAGATTGTATGTTCCTGTGTTGAAATGTGGTGCCTTGATTTAATGTTAATGCTTATTGTTTGATACAAAGGAATATGAAGTTTAAGTTATTTCGTATGTTTCAAATGTCCAGAAGGATTAACTGTAATTTCACTTGGTATTTTAGAAAAGTATGCTCCATGAGATATGTGATCAAGCTTCTTATACCCTTGCTTTTTTGTTTCTTCCTGAACAAATCATGACTTTCTAAACCCAATTGAAAGTTATTTTATTCAATTATTTATTTACTTATTTATTTGTTTTGGGCAGTTTTTAGGGACTGTCTTCTGGTTGATAGGATTTGCAAATTTAGCAAACCTTTGTCTTTCACATTGAGATTTTAGCGATGCTTTTAGAACTTTAGTAGAGTATTGGTTTATCAATCTTATTATTTAAGAAATTTACTTCCAATTTCTTGAGATAAGAATTATAGTTCACCTCAAGTACATCTTTCATCTTTCTGCTAGTGGCTTATAGTGGGCTAATTAGAGTTACAGCAACACTCCCAAGATTTTGTATTTTTCTTCCTTTTTTTAATTTATCATTCTTACCATTAAAATGGTTATTGTTTCCAACTCACCAACCCCTTAATCCAATCCAACTTACCGACTTAACCTGCGATTCGTAATTAGTTCCATTTTTTCTTCACCCGATCTGAGCGGTTTAGGTGGTGGGTGAACCCCCAACCTGACTCGTGAACATCCCTACCAAGGATGCTCTACTATCCTTAAGTGGATGTCCTGATCTAGAAGTTAACACTAAAACCTACAGTAAAGTTTGTACGGAGTGAGCACAACCACCAGTGCCCACTACGAAGAACAAAGCATATAATATACCCTACCATGCTACTACATGAGCAAGTAAAATCATCATTATCAATGTATTATCATCAATCTCCTTAGCCGAAATATAACTCCTAAAGCATTTCATCCATATATCTCATTATATCATTAGTATATATTATATTAAAAAATCAATACTCAACGGGTTTGCTGTTATGCTATGTGGGTTCATTAGGGATGAGCATGGGATAGGTAATGGACGGGTAAGCCTATCCCCGATCCCTGAATCAAATCAATCCTCGTAACCTATCCGATCCCTACCAGAGATTTATTTTTACCTTTTATCCCCGACCTAAATGGGTAACAGGAATCCCTGCAAGTAATTGGATACCCGAAATGAAAAAAATCACACAAAATTATAAATTTAAGATTACAGATTCAAGTATCAAGTCTAAATTTCAAAAATTCCAGATTGCATAAGCCTGACTATTTAAGTATCAAGTCCAAATTCTATATTCAAGCATAACTGCATTAATATCAATTCAATTTTCAGTCTCTAGATTCAAGCATAAGGCCATTAACATAAGTCAATAAGGGAATTCAGGATTTTTTTATGGATCGGCTAGGGTACGGGTCGGGGAAAAACTCATACTTGTACCCTATCTGATCCCGAAATGTTTTTAAAAAATATCCCCATACCCTACCCGATTCTCACCGTGAATCCCTAAAATCTCCGAATCCCTTAACTCTTCGGGACAAAGAACAGGTAGGATACGGATGGGTCAGCTAAGATGGCTGTCCCTGGGGTCCATGATCACAGAATCTTAACCCATACCTTTTCAAAGCCTACCTCATGTAAACTTGGTCAATATGAGTGAACACCATGAATATGAATCAACAACCTGGGTTAAACCTTAGGGGTAAACCATACTATGGGCCTGTTTGGCGCTCCAAAAAATGGTGAAAACTTCTGAAAATCTCTAAAATTCTCTATCATATTCTACATTTCTCATACTTCGTGAAATTTTTATAAATATATATATATATCTGTATATCTTTTAATAAATTTTTACAAACTCTAGTAAATTTTTTTACAAATCTCAATAACATTTCATAAATCCTAATAACTTTTCTACAAATTCCAAAAATGTTTTAACCACTTTTAATAAATTCTAACGCAAAACCTTTTCAACGAAACCAAAAAAGCCTTCCGAACGGTTTCTTTCTCAAAAAACTAATATAAAGTCAAAAAATTTTACTATTCATTTTTTAAAAATGTGGTTTGATGGTTGTGCGCCAAATGTTAAAAGGTTCTGTCTTACTCTGTAGACACTAACCTACCGATTGAGAATACACATCCTTGCACAAGTTTCAGAACTTTAAACCCTAGGATATATAAATACCCTATATTTCTAATACAAACCCAAAATATAAAATGTCAATATATAAAGTATTTATATTTATCCAAATTATGATAATTTATTATTTTAATTTCATTATCTTATGCTATCAACTAGTGATAGTGAGCACACAAATAATATTCAATTGTTCATGTCCTGCAACAGTATTACAAAGCATATGATTCAACTTTGGAAAAATATTTTAATTATCAAGGTGTCGTGCGATGAGCCACACTAAGGCATGTGCACAGGGCAACCTCCAAGCCACTCATGCACACCAGACCAAGGCTGGATTCATGAGATAGTAAAGGTGTAAGGTGTGTGCACAAGAAAACTTTTCACATGCGCACGCAAAAGTCACCTCCTTGTTGTGCTTACGGAATAGCATCTAGCATATGCATGAGTCTAGGGCTAACGTGCACAAGACATAGCTCGTGCAACCAAGTATCGTTTTACTCTGTTTCTGTTTTGCTCATTTCATACATCTAATAATCCATTATTATACCAAATTTTGTAATTCCATATAAAAACCAAGTCTTTAAGTTATCTGAACATGCTTCAACATCCAATTTAAACCAATAACAACAAAATCATGCATTTGGTTCATTTGTAGTAAACATATGTGTATATATATTTGTGTGTATATCACCATTCTCTCAAACATTTCTTACCTCACCAAAACCATAATATGCTATCAATATACTCTCCTAATATATTCATAACCAAAAAAACACAACAAAATCTCAAAGAAAAACCCCATACCTAACCAAGCGAATAAGAAGAAGAGAGAAGAAGATGGTGATCAATCGAATGGAAAGTAATCAAGAAGAGGACTATCAAATTTTACTTCAAATTCAAACGGTCCCAATAGAGTCAGGGTCACCTCTTACAGAGCATATTGAATCATCTTCGACACTCTACTCATCTACCTTCACACTAATGTTTTGTTTTATTATTTGTGTCTTTTTGAAATGTTTGTAATATTTTTGAGTTTCGCATTTGGACTTAATGCTCGACTTTCTACCCTAAAATTTTGTCATTTAGTTGTATTTTTTTTCTATATTTGTACTTATGGTTTGAGTTATGATTATGTTGTGGATTGTCTTATATTACGTTCATAACTCATTTTTACCTGTTCTTTTTCTTTATTTCATTTTTTCTATTTTATCTTATGTTCCTTTTATTTTCTTTTTCTCTTTACTTTCTATCTCATGTTTGGCCGCTTTATGATAATATTCATATTCCATAATTTATTTATTTTGTGCTAAGATAGGTTCATCATGTCTAACAAATCTGACCCATTAGATGAGGAAAATGAGTTTGATATTTATATTGATAATCTTAGTGAGGATGACATGTCAGTGAGTTTAGAGTGTCCCATTGAGGAGTGGTCCGATGATTACTTTAAGGAGAGTAATTCTTTACCCCATGCTTATATTTTCCCTCCTATAATCCATATAACCCCTGACCAGTTTCTTGAAAGGAAATGGTGGGACAAAGTTGATTTAGAGATTTTGTTTTGTATGGAATTGGTTGAGGTAGACATATCAGTTGAATAGCCAGATGCACCTAATTACAACACTGACACTAACACCATCGTCTTATCTGATAATTCATCACACTCGGATGATGATGATATGCCTCCATTAGAGGATATTTCTAATTCGATTGGTGAGGCAGATCAGAGTACTGGCATTGAGTCTGATTATGGTAAGCTATCTCTGCAAGATTTTCTTTTATCCGATGAGGCTATTATTTTTATTAATGTTGTTTTAGCTTCATATGGCGCTGACATGAGATACTTCTTTTCTCTTATTTTTCTATTTTTTTTTTGGTTAATTTCTTTTTATTTCATTCTCTTTTTATTATGTTCTTTTGTCATCATTAGTCACTTGGATTTTAAGTTGGGGGGTACCCTTTACATACATTTTATCCTATTTCATATTTTCTTCACTCTTGTTTTTGCACAAAACAAACATTGAAGATTATGTGTCTCTTAAGATGGGGAGGGGATGGTTAATAATATGTAGACTTCCCTTACATACTATTGATGACCAATGAATAGGTCATTTTCTAATTTAATAGTGGTAGTGGTCATGAAATTAACAGATGATCCGATATTCAATTTTGAAACAGAGAACTAAATTTTAAATTGAGTATAAATTTTCCTTTTGTATTAAAGACTTGTCACTTAAGACCATTGAACTAAAGGCATGTTAAGGATTAAAATTCATGAGATATAGTTATTCAAGTATGCCAAGACGTAGGTGGAGACTTAACACCCTTTATTTTGGGAGCTTTTGAGCCTGATCTTTATTTTTGAGGGTTTTATAACTAATTATCTATATTATTTCTTCCATCTCATTTTTCTTGAATAGCTTCATTGCATTACTTTGCTTTGGTATTTAATGCATAAGATATTACTTTTAATTTGCATGTATGGATCATTGCTTCTAGCAAAGTGTTATGAGCATAGAGAGTAATGTTAGGCCATCTTTCTTATATTTGGAAGCCTATAACTTCTCTTTGATTACGTTTTCTTTGGAGCCACTTTGGAGCCTTTATAAAAAGAAAAAGAAAAATTATATTATGAAAAGTTTCTTGTTTTAGCGACAACTGTAACCCTTTAGCTTTAGATACATAGATAAACCAACCCTTGCATGTCATAGGATACTTATGCAAATTTGGTAACAAAGTGTATAAAGGAGTGAGCTTGTAAAAAAAAAATTAGGATAAGGTAATTCATGGATTCATTATTATCAGTCCCATGAAAACAAAAGATGATAATAAAGCTTCAGTTTTTGGGATTCAAAGACTTGAAAGGAGAAAAATTAGGGAGTACTTCATTGCATTATTATAATCCCTAGACATGTACTTTGATTTTTCCTATCCTTTGTTTGTCTAACTAATACCTCATGGCCAAGGTACAACCTAGTAAAGACGTTATGGACTCTAGGTGAAAGACACTTATAAAAGCATTGATCTATTTCACGTGATTGATAGTAACTTTCTTGTTTATGCATTAATACATTCCATTCATGAAGCTATGCTACACTCACTGTTTTAATTCTTTCAGTCACTTTTTGGTTTGGGTTCAATGCACTTATTTGATATTGCATCCATGAACCACGAGAGTAACCCTTTCGAGTGATTTCATTTGAAAGTGAACATCATGGTGAGAGTTGAAGTCAAAACCATGACCTTTGAGTATATTTGTTAACTATGTTGATTGAATGATAGTACTTGACACACTTGAAATTAAATGGTTGAAAAGTTAAGTGAGCTTGAAGTACATTCGAAAACAGTTTATGCAAGATTTTAAAGTTTGGCTATTTGTATCATATTGAATTCAAATCAAAAGTTTTTGGAATAATTATTACCATACACTGAATTAGTTTAAGAATTTCACTACAAACCCTCACGAGACTGCACTCATCCACTAAGGGTAACCTAGGGGTTTAAAATGCTTGCTATACGTAGCTAAGTGTAGCCGTGTTTCCAACAAAAATAGAAATAGGTAGCGGTTCATATTTGTTTTAATAAGGTCATTACTAGGGACTAACAATGTTCAAGTTGGGGAGTTTGATTACACTTGAAAAGTATAATTACGAACTCCACAACTTAGCATTAGGAACATGCATTACTTAATAAATTTCCTAGTTTTGTTAATCTTTATCTTTTATTTGTTTTATTCTCTTTAATTCAGGAAAGAAGAGGAAACAATCGTGATTAGCATTGTTGAGGATGATGAAAATAACAACAGCGAGCCTTTGGCACCCATTTAAAGAGACCCGATTCGAACTAAAGCAAGAACAAGGAGAGAAAAGAAAAGCAGGAAGGCAAAATAGACACTGTGGTCGGACCATCTCCCAAATAGTTCGAACCACTATAGCATAGTCCAAGGAACATCATAACACTGTGGTCCAGACCGTAGCTTTGGGTGATCCAGACCACTAGGTACTTTAGGGCGCCGTTTTGTAATTTTTTAAGGTTTTGTGAAGGGCTCTATAAATAGAACCTTTAGGGGAATATTTTGAGAGTTCATTCCAGCCATAGTAGAGTCTTTAACAGAGTTTTCGTTAGTTTCTTTAGCTTCTTTCTTTGTTTTAAAGAATGTTCTTACGTATTTTGGAGTTTTTGTTGGAGAATTGTCAACAATGGTTGCTTTACACATTGTTTTGAAGTATGGTATTTGAATTTTCTTTTAAACCAATGAATGTTATTTCTTATCTTGTGCTTATTTTTATTGCTTGTGTTATTTTCAATTCCATGTTAGGTTAAAACCCTCGTTCTTGATTCAACGAATTAATGAATGTGGATTATTATAAACTTTGTGAGTTGCGTAGATCTACGTGTATTACGTGAAAACGTACACGTAAAGATCTACACTTTTTAGATTTAATTTCATTCGTTTCAAAACCATTTGAAAACAAAAACCCTTGATTATATTCTCTATAATCCCTGATAAGGATTTTTGAATCTTAAAAATTTCTTTTATATTTTTGAGATGAATACTTTAAATCTAAACCTTAATATTATTAAAAGAATATTTTCCGGTTTTATAATCCTAAACGTGAATATAAAATTAAGTTTGGGAAAATTTTATACGGTTTCGTAAGAACATCTTTCTGATCTATTTTTCCTTTACGAAACTTAGATTGTGTCTTAAAATACATCACTTTGCGAAATAATCAATCCACCCGGAATTGAAAGTTGAATCAAGACCTTTATCCATTAGTTGAGTTACATCTTTTTATTTCAATTATTTGTTGCTTTAAGTTCTAAATTTTTATATTTTGGTTAGATTAAGTTTAATTAAGTAGTTTAAATTTTATTTATAATTCAAAATCGTTCCAAAACCTTCAAACACTTCAAACCGTTACTTTTAAACTAAGTGGTAAACTTCTTTCATCTTTGGAAACTTAGAAATTAAAACAGTAGGTT
>QLOD02000010.1:19839799-19872229 GCA_003260245.2 Sideroxylon spinosum | reverse complement strand
GAGTTGACAATATCACAAAGTTTAGTATAGAAGTAATTAAATGTATCATCCTTTGACATCTTCAAGTTTTAAAACTCAGTTGTAATCTTCTGAAGTTTCAACTTTTGCACTATAGAATTACCTTCATGTGTTAACTTAAGAATTTTTCAAGCTTCCTTGGCTATCTCACTTCTTGAGATTCTTCTGAATTCATCAGCTAAAAGTGCATAGAAAATTACGCTTAAGGCTTTGTAGTTCCACTCCACTCTTTCTTTTTTTGCCTGGTCTTAGTATCCATCAGTTTTTCTATAGTCACGTTCTCAATTGAATGAGTTAGTTTCAGCCAACCGTTTTTAATGGCCAGCCATACGTTGACATTCAAAGAGATTAAATAAGCCCTTATACAAACCTTCCAATATGCACAATTGGTGCTGTCGAACTATGGAGGTCTGGTGCTTGAATGGCCTTCTCTCGGGGGATCCATTTAGTAAGAGATTAGGATCTCATTTTTCTCTAAAAAACATGCCTGCTCCAATACTAATTGATATTCTATAATATGCTAGATGTCCCAATCAATCAGTCACACAAATATTGAATGTAAGAGGCAATATGTGAAACAAAGAAACCATATAAGGAAACTCCAAAACTTTCACTAAAAACAAACATTAGTTACAAACTCAAAACTCTCGATATATTGACTCCTTGACTCTATACTTTGTTGATGTTTGCTAGAACCTCAATGCACCAACTCTTTTAGCAAAAGTCCTCTGACTCCTTAAAGGCACATTATTGACTGCTCAGTAGCTTTGTTGAATCCTTGGCATACTGAATCCTTAGCGATCACGAACCATGAATCTGAACTCCTTCGGTTCAAACAGGGAAAAGCTTCGCTAAGCAATTGACAGAACTTTGAAAACTCTTTTTCTCACACTCTGATGAATATTTTCTCTATGTTGAACCCTAGATACGTCCACTGTATATATATAACAAGACCTGAGCCGTATAGGGTCCGAAAATGAAGCCTCGAGATGCAAAAAAAGACACTTCGCAGGAAGCTTGCACCTGCAGTCTTCCTATGGCCTTCCTACAGCGATCTCATGGCCTTCTTGCATGTCAGAGCAGTGATCCCGCAAAGCTAATCTTTTGGAAATGCTTCTCGATTTTTTCCCGTGGTTTCCTGCGGCCTTCTAGTGCCCTTCCTGCGTTATTGATACTTTCACTCTGTTCAGCTTGTTTCAGACTTCTTTTAGACTATTAAGACTATTCAACCAACTTTCCTGAGGCCTTTGTACTTTTACTTAACTTAAGACTATAGTGTCTTAGCCTATACTAAGTCTAGAAATTACAAGGTTCCTTGTTTGATCATGGTGTTTACCAATATACAATGTAATCCGTAACAAGTTCTTTGGTTTTTGGCTAATGGAGGTTATTTGTAGGTGCCAATATTTTACAATGAACTGGAAATTACATATGAAGTTGATGTAGAAAATTACATATGTACTGGGTGTATTACATTGTTCAATTTTCAGTTTTCTAATACATGTTGCATGCATAGTATATTAGGGTAGCTTATGGAAATGAATGAATGTTTTATTAAATTATTGGGATTTGGCCATGTATTGAAATTCAAATTTTACAGTATAACATTATTTGTGGATTTATCTCTTTCCATTGAGAAAAATTGACTTTTTAGTACTTGAAACATTTTCATACAGGTTTACCAAGAATCTTTCTAGTTCTTCCCACATACTGATTGCCTGGATATCCATTCATATTGATTACAAACAATCAACAAGGCCATCATTTTATAAACTTGTTTTTATTCTTCTTATTGATGTATCCATGCAAAGAAAACGGCAATGTCATCATTTATATCCCTTGCTTCCAAGTACCCGTAAACAGTAAGACCATGCTTAACAGTCACTTCATTCTCTCCTTAAAGATGTTAACAAAGAATGTAATGTGAAGATTTACGTTTTTTTCTATAGCTATACTTCAATTTTTTTTAATAAGGACAGAGCTATCAAACATGACCATTTCGACTTTAATCTCCTCATTCTCTCCAAATTTGTTGTTTAGTCTAATTCACTACTCTCGTTGAACTAAACAAAAAAATTCACTAACTAGGCAAAGTTGTCCAAAGACACAAATCTTACTAGAAAACTAGACCAAGCATGGCAAAGCCATAGGCATAAAAACAATCCTAAGCAATGAGATAAAAGACAAAAATTATCTCAGTAGCAACATGATGGCACATAAAGCAAAATCAAGTGACCATCCCAATTCAGCAAACCAAAGCAAGGTAGATGCAAATATGGCACCAAGAGATGCAAATATGGCACCAAGCAACATTGTTGAATAGCACCAGCATTAAACAACTTGTCGCAACCACAAACTAGTGAACATAGCCTCAACAATTGCAAATAAAAGCACATAGAAATAATGCAGACAACAGTGAAGTAGGAAGCAGAAGCATCGGGAATTTCGCCAACTAGGAGGATTTCCATAAAATATAGCATCAATGAGCCTCACAAAAATCATTAATAAAGCTCCAACAGTTCGAAAACAACCACCCATCAATACTCAAACTACAAAATTAAAAAAAGAAAAACAAAAGGGAAACAGGGGAAGAAGAAGAAGAAAAAGAGAAGAGAAAGGGAAAGAAATAAAAAAGGGGAAAAAATAAAAAAGAAACGAGGGTGAAAGAAGGAATACGAAAAAAGAATGGAGAGAGAATACCCAACCAACGCTTAATCTTATTCACAGTCAAAAAGCAATTTTTTTCCTTGATATCACTTGGAAATTTGGCACCCATTGGAGATTCACTACCATGTGTCTTTTGCCATTTACATCAATTCTTGATAAACGTCCTTTTAGGCCAATGGCCTCTCTAGTGGTACAAACCCCATTGAATTAACCTCACCATCAGGTTTGTAGTTAGGGTTTTGGGAGGAATATGTGGTTTTTTGGAGAGAGAAATCATTGAATTGAGGCTTTATTTAGTGAGAGAGGTGTGGTTGGAGTCCAAGCTTTGAGAAGAGATTTAATTGTGGGGAGATGATGAGAGGGATTTGTGTGGGAAACCGAATAAGCTAATGTCGAATTTGAGAGTAAGGGTGAGAGGTGAATTAGCACTGAAGACTGAGGTGGGGGAATAGGAGAGTTAAAAGGAAGGGCCCGAAGGGAAGTTGTCGATGATACCAGCTAGAAAGAGAAGGTCGACGACGATTACTGAGCATGAAAGATAGATGTAGGTCTTCTTCTCTCCCCTAGTGAAGCTTTGTCAAACGAAAAAAATTTTCTAAAATGCTTTTGAATGGTTAGAAAATTACACTTTAATTTGAACCATCAGATTAAATCGAAGGGTTAAAAAGTGATGTTACCTAACTAACATCTTAGGTGATATTAGCTCCACTGAGTCCGTCAAACTCTCCTCAAACCAACCAATGCAATAAAATGGCATTTAAAGTATAAAATGTTTTGGTTCCTACATCAGTGGGATTTTGAGGTGTCTGTGTTATAACCTTACCTGGTAGACCAAATTTTTGAGTTGGTTTGTTGGGTTTAGATCTATGTTTGTGTTAAAAAAAAAAAACTAATCCTGCGGGTCTTATATTGTTCCATTATCTATGAGTTTAGCACTCTCTTGGGTACAACTCGGGATACAACCCATGAGTTGTTGGGTAGGTTCCTACATCCGTGGGAATTAGTGGGGGTGTATGTTATAAGTAAATCAACTTTTTGAGTTGGTTTATTAGGTCTAGATCTGTGTTTGTATTTAAAAAACAAAAAGTATGAAATGTTTCAACATGACGCCATAAAATGATTAAGAATATATCAAATAAATACCCAGGTTATTACATCCTCCCCATATATGATGTTCATTTTACTTTAAGGGTATGGTTGGATTGAGAATTTAGTAAAAAAAAGAAAATGAAAATAGAAGGAAAAATAAAAAAATGTAAAATATAATGAACAGAAAGAAGAACGGTAAAATCTCAAATGAATATTCTTAATTAGGTGGATTAGAAAGTATATAAAAATAAAAGCCACTAATCAATAAATTAATTTTTAATTTAACTATTTTAATTCTTCAAATCCTACGCAACACTTTCTTTTATTTTCACTGTAAAAGTAATTTTAAATTCCTTAATTGTTCTCTTTTAATAAAATCAAAAATTGTAACAAACATGCCAAACGCGGAGCACATTGACCAGGATGGTGTTATAGTAATTTTCACAGATTTTTATTACCCTTGCCCGGTGCCTATCCTTTTGGCAGCGAAGCCGCGGATATCCAAACTCAAATCAACCCACACCGTCCGATTCATCCCCCTGATCAAACGCCTGCACGACGTCGTTTAAACGGAGCGTTAAACATTCTTAGAGAGATGATGATGTATCTATAAACACGTCTCTCCAAACAAAATATAACCTCGCAAGTCCTATTTTCCCCTGATAACCACTCTCTCTCTCTATCTCTATATTTCTCTCTCACACAGAAACCCCTCGCATTCTCTCTCTGGACATCATCGACCGGTAAATCCAGTAACATCGTCGTTTTCCACCGCCATCGGCCGTTAACCTCACCTCCGGCGACGATTAACCTCCGCCTCCTAAGATAGATACATATATCGCTTCCGAAATCTAGTGTAAATTTCGGAAAGGGTTATCGGATTTTTTTCGTTCCGCCGCCGGCGCGTCAGTTTCCCGCCCTGCTTATCCGTCCGACCTTGCGCACGATTACTAATCTGCGCACCCTCTCTCTCTTTCAATCTTGACCAAATTCGTCCTCTCTCGTCGTAAAAAGGTGAGTCTGTTTGAATGAATAATAAGCTTCTCCGTATCAATCGATTGTCTTATTTGACTGCCAAACACGACCAATTTGGGGTTTTTGATTGTTGATTTGGTGTTTTTGCATGGTCTAGGGCTTGTCAAATGGAGTTTTTTTTGTAGGTTCTTGTATGGATTTGATTAGATTCTGCTAGTCAAGTGAGCGATCCATTGTTTTCACTGCCGAATCGATTTGTTTTTTACCATTTTAAGTACGTCGATTATCTGGATCGGATTTCGTTGAAACTTTGATTGTTTGGTCCTTAAATTCTACTTTCGAGAGCAGAGTGTTTGAACTGTGTTTTGTCTTTACAGGAAATATTCTGGTTTTAAGTTTTTTTGGCTTCGTTTGAACTGTTGTCAATTGTCATTTCAATTGATTATGTTATCTTTTGGCATATTTTTGATTCGAAAATTTCAGTTTCTTGAAGTTTTTGCTCTGTGAATTGAATTTCAAGTCACACTTGGTGGGTGGTTCATGAAATGCTGGGTATTTAACGCGGTTAATTTGATACCTAAGCTTGTTTATGGTGGTATTCTCTGCTTATTTGAAATTGTAGCAGTGGTTCATTTATTGCAATATTGAATTGATATGTCATTGATGAGGTTTCACCGACCAGCTTTAAACTTTGTTTCTTGCTCAGATATTACGGAGAGAATCTAGGAGATAGTAAAGGGATTAGAGTTCTCTTGTAACCAGTGATGTTACTGCTTTCTATTTAAAGGACTTTCCCTTTAAGTAGAAGTGTAAATGGAATAGTTGAAGTTCTATATGAAAGAAAAGATGGCTTTTTTTCGGAATTACTCAAATGAAACAGTTTCACAGAGTGTCATAGATGAGAAAATCCCGGGACGTACTATGAATAGAGTGCAAGGAATGGTAGAGCATGAAGATGTAGAGGTGACTTCTAGTGATAAAGATTCAGAAAAGATGGATTGTCAGTATAGAAGTGATGGCGAACCAGATGATGCAAGTAGGCTCCAAGAGGAGGCGGCTACTGAAAATGGTACAATGTCAAATTTGCAGCCTTCTGGACGGCGAACAGCGCTGTCTGGAAAATGGGGATCAACTTTTTGGAAGGACTGCCAACCTATGCGGCCTCGTGGTGGGTCAGAATCTGGTCAGGAGTCGAAAAGTGGATCTGAATATAAAAATGAGGAAGCATCTGAACAAGATACATCAGATAGCAGGGATGATAGATTAGGATCAGAAGAGGATGATGGGCTGAAGAAACAAGATAAGGTTCAAAGGGGTCATATTGATGTCCCCACTGACGAGATGTTGTCTGATGATTATTACGAACAGGATGGAGCCGATCAGAGTGACTCCTTGCATTACAGAAAATTAGATCATTCCAGTGGTTTTAATTCGAAGCCACAGTCAAGGTCAATTGCAAAAAACAAAAATGCAACTAGGAAATCAAGAACTACAAATGGTGAAGAGTATGATGATGATGATGATGATGAAGATGCTGATTATGAAGATGATGATGAGGAAGATGGTAATTGGTTTTTGGCATTATCATTATTCTGTTTTTTGTTTTACTTGCATCCAGTTGTTGAAATTTTTTTGAGTGATGGATAATTATTGCTGCATGAATCAGAATCACTGAAGATACAATTTTCAGTGTCTTGCCTTTACATAAGTGTTGCTATTGATGGACAGTTTTCCTGTTGTGGCAGGGGATGATCCTGATGATGCTGACTTTGATCCTGATTATGGTGCCATGAGAAGTCGCAAGGGAAGCAAGGTTATCATATATTTATTTTATTAGTTTACTGAAACTGTGGTTATTTTCCATTTTTTTTTATTATCTATGCGAGTCTTTGTCTATTTAATTTTTTTTTTTTTTAGTACTGTTATGTAAAGTATATCCTTAATGTACAAGTTGAAATCATTAGATATATCACCCAGAATATATAATGATATTTTTTTTGTCAAAGACATTGTAAAAGATAGAAGTAACATTTACCACTGGGGCCAGTTTGGTTAGCATATGATGCAAGCATCATCCTATGTACTTTTAGTTTTATGAGGCTGATTGTGTTTGCATGCCTTTTTGACTTGCTAGTGGAATTTTAAAAGTATTGCCATGTGATGGTGGTGGACGACATAGAGCTACTAAGTTGGACTTTAGTGGAGTAAGTTAAGGTGGCTGTGGGACACTGGCAGTATTAATGGTTTTATGACAATGCCTTTGGTGTTGTAGTGGTTTGTGATTTATTTGATTAGAATTCTGAAGTCGTTTGATTTGCAAGGAATTGTGCACTCCCGTTTACTACTTAGCCTAGCTTCTCTGTTGTGAAAATGTGGAATGTGATTGTTAGGATCCAATTTAGTGTTGTTGGCTTCAACTTGAGTAATTTAATTGAATTGGAACTATTAGTGCCTTATAGAGCCATGTTGCTTGTAGTTTTATAATCGACACCTGCCTTGCGGGTGGTCTGATGCAGTTGATGCCAATTTTTGAATTCTAATTGTATATATATTTTCTTCTTGGTATCTTTAATTTGTTTGATACTGAAAGGCACTTTTGTGTTATTGATTGGCTACTGACTATATCTCTTGATATTTGGTGTGTTCAATGTTATACTTTGAAGGGATTCTAGGCTAGGGTCAAATTGAGCCCAGCTGAGATGAACCTGTGATTGATCTAGGCTCTAGGCTTGATATATTTTTCATAGTGTTCAAGATTGGTTCGAATGTAGCGTGATATTTTTATTTATTTTCTTAAAAACCATAAACAAAACCGTATGCGACCATTCAAAAAGAAAGCCTAGGAAGGAATTAAAGGTGGGCAACAACACCCAACACAGGTGATGTGGGACAAGCTTAGTGAGAACATTTTAATATGTTTAAGTTTGGCTTGATTTCAAACAGTTAATTTGAGTTCTGCTCGATGAAGCTGATTGCAATATAAAAAGAAACTGGGATAATTTTTCCCTGCATGTTCACACTTATTCGTAGTAAAAAATTAGCTTTTATAAGCTAAACATCATTAGATAAACTCAGCAACTCAACAAAGCTTTAGTCCCAAACTAGTGGCGATGGATACTTTAGAAATATTGATATGACCACGAATTGGTTGAAAAGCAAAACTTCCGTGGTCAACAATGTAGATTTCGGCCAAGAATAATGAAACTTATTCAGTTCCTCGTTTTACCATTGGAGTGCTAGTTACTTTTAGATTCTTTGAACAACTTTATTAGCTATAAAGTTGAAGGTAATTTCAGGTTTATCAGGCTGGTGAGCCAATTGAGCTGAACTCAAGATAGTTATAATTAACCATTTAAAATTCAGTTTGAATGTATCTTGTTTGGTTATTAAATGAATTTGGATGAACAAGTTCTTGGTAAGTCAAGTTTGAGCCAAACTCGAGCTATAAAATTCATTTTAGATACTTGTTTTCGGCCTTTTTCCTTGCTGTAAGTATCTTGTTGGTTGGCCAACTTGAAAGTAACTCTTCTGGTTTGGAGAGGAGCATAACTTTTCTGGCTTGGAAAGTAGAGGAGCATGGAGGAGGATGTTCATAGGCATTAGCAATTGACATTTGATTCTATTGCATAGCATTCCATTTTGAAAACTACTTTTCCCTTGAGGCCTGGATTCCTTCAGCTTATAGAATTCTTTGAAGTAGAATTTTTGATCTCATTTAAAAAGTGAGGTTTCCTGTTTGGGAGTGTTGATAACTGAATTTCCATGCTGTGGGTAATTGTGCTTAAGCTGGTTTCAACCCTTTCAACTTTTGGGTGGGTAATATCTGAGGCTGTCTAACACTACATTCTGAGGGACATGTTCTGATATTTTTATAAAATACGGGTCAAACATTTAATACGGATGATTTATCATCACTGAACTGATTTGACTAATTCCTGTACTAGAAATTGATAGACATGACTTGTTTGGTCACGTTAAATCTCGGAGAATATATTCTGCTCAGTGTTCTGGATGTATATTAAGTTTATGGAGCTTGGTTGGTTAAATGATGTAGCAGCTGTTCACAAAATGGAGAAACTGATTTTTTAAATTCTGTTTCCTAAATAATATATGTTAACATATAAGATAGTTGGTGGTGTAATTATTGTTCTGAAAATTCATAGGGGCGACCAGTTTGCTAACAAGTCAACTATATGTGGTGATTCGATTCCAATTTGCAAGATTGTTTAGATGCTCATACACTGGGTAGTTGTCAACAACCTTAGGCAGTATTTGGAGAGCAATAGGTAGGTCTACAGTTCTTCATGTAGGGGCCTTTAGCATTTTATATTGCTCATAGAGGCAGAAGTGGAGGCATTATTAAGTTATTGTGGGTATTGAAAAGTATCTCAACAGAACAGAAAGTATGGATGCTCTTTGAAATGGTTGAGATTTACTTTCTCATAAATCATTTGTAACTTTCTTAAGAATATTACAGACTAAAGCCACTAATTGTTTTCTTGCTGTTTATGGTCTTTTAGTTATTATACAATTTCTCTATTTGTCATTATAGAAAGAGCAATCTAGCGCACGAAGCTTCTTGCATTGCAGGGTGTGGACAATTATTCTATTTGTTATATGGCTCAAAAATCACTTATCATCCTGCTCCTTTTATCCACTTATATTTATTAGTTCCCCTCTCTCTCTCTCTCTCTCTATATATATATATATAAATATCCGGGGTGCGTTGGATTTAATTTTCTTGGTTATTCTCAAGATGCTTGTTCGTTTATTGGCCATTCCTTTATGGACACCGCAGTGGCTGAGGTTGAATTCCCCCAATAAAGATAATCAGGCTTGAGTCCCCTTAGGTTAATTTATTATTAAATAAAAATAAAGAAAAAAACTTGCTTTGATCACTTCTTCCGTGTAAGGTGAATTTCTGGTTGTCTTACAATTGCGGACTTTCCCTTTAATTGTTGTTACCTTTTTGTCATATTCTTTTTGATGATTAGTCTAATTAGTGAGTGTAAATTCTGTTGAAGTGACTTCTATATTTTTTCAATCAGTTACCTGCTTTGTATTCCGAGAGAATTCATGCTATATGATTAATAGGGGTTGCTTTAGATTATTGCATTCAATTTTCTAACGTATTATGCCCTTATTTTGGTATCAGGATGAAGAATGGAATGGAGGTGGTTTTGATGAAGACGATAACAGTGATGATGATGGCGTTGATGATCTGGATATTTCAGAAGAAGATGATGCTTATTATAAGAAACCTAGGGGAAGGCAGCAAGCCAGGGGCGTACGAAGTGTAAAGTCTATCAGAGAAGTTAAATCATTTACTTCTTCTAGCCGACGAAAAAGAGGTAGAATGTCATTTGAAGAAGAATATTCATCAGCAAAGGACTCTGAGAATGATAGTGATGAGGATTTTAGAAATATGATTAGAAGAGGTGCATATATCCGCAAAAGCATTGGTGGTCGTTCCACTTCTGCAAGTGGAAAAAACAATGAAGTGCGAACTTCAAGTCGGTCAGTGCGGAAAGTGTCATATGCTGAAAGTGAAGAAAGTGAAGAACTTGATGAAGGGAAGAAAAAGAAGAGTCAAAAGGTGTGGTGTTTCTACTGTTTATACTTATTTTTGGATGTACATATGTGAATTGCATTTTTATCTACGATTACTTGTGTTGCATAAAGTTTTTATAATAAGTTCTCTGTTCAAAAGCCTTGTTTAACTTTTGGGTATGGAAATTTTGTCTCAAACAAGGACCATAACCCCATTTGCCCTATTTATTCTTGAATTAGACATTCTAAATTATTATGCATTTTTATGTAATTATTTCGATTGTTCTTGCTTTGAAGTTTATGATTCTGACCATTTTTTTTTGGCTATTATTATCTCTTTCTTGAACTGTGTTTCACATATAATTTTGTTTGGGGATACTGAAGTCAGAAAATTTTGAAAAGACTTTTTGTTATTTTATTCGAAACAATACTTCTAAAAAAGTTATTTTATTTGAAACAAAATGTAATTGGAAATTGGGATGTGTATTTTTACCTTGTTAACACTCAACCCTCCATTCCGACATTGGTCTATCTATTTTTCACATCTTATCCATGTATCCTTGAGGTTATTTGAGATGGCATACTCGAGGTCTTTAATGTCAAAATGTTCACTCTGAGCATTAAATATCATTGAAATCCAATATCAGTGGAATTTATGAATTATTGTGTGGACACATTATGTTGTTTTTTGATAATTTATTTTCAGCTGATATTATTAAATATAATTGTCCTTCATTTTTGTTGCTAATTTATTTTGACATTTCATTTAAAATTGGTATATCACTGATATTAAAGCCATTAGCTTAAATTTGGATTGTCTCATCTCAGTTCTGGGATCCAATCCATTGTTTCAAACATTTTTCTCTTCTAAAAGCTGCTATAGATGAATTGAAGGACGACAGTAGATTGGAGTTAAATTCTCAGTTTGTTCAACTATAAAGTTATAGCAGATCTGATTTTATTTTGAGATTTGATGTTAAAAATATGGGTTGAATGGGCTTTTAGTTTATCATAGAAACTGTTAATCTTTAGGAGCCATATACATGTATGTGTATATATAGTCCTCTACAATTGAAATATAAGGTCTTATTTAATGTAGTTGGCCTGAAGTTTCTTCGTCATCTTCCGGAAGTTGATACCATTTCTGTGATACATAATGTAAAGATAAATATTTTTTGAACTGAATTCTGAACAGTACTCAAAAAAGCGCTGATAGAAAATTAGTGTATTTCTTTATCTTTTCGTGACTATTTTTGATAATGAACCAGTAGAAGAGATTTTCTGCATTTTAACAATTTTATGATCGCTTGACCATTTATTTTAAAAGCCAAGCGGACCCTAGCATCTAGCAGTGCCCCTGAAACAATCCCCTCTATGGTTAAAAACTGATCAAGGTGACTTGGGTTTTGCAATCTAATGCTGCAAGATTGGTAGGTGTTTATTTTGAGTGTTTGGGTTGGTCTTCCACTATGCAAGAACTACTTTTCTCAAATCATCTTTCCTTCTTCCCCCTCCCCCCTTTTTTTCTTTTTAAAGTTAATGTCTCTTATACTTTGCTGTGAATTTTTTTTCTATGGAATTTCTCCGAGTCTATCCTTCACTTTTAACTTTTCAGTTCTTCCAAATATTATTTTTTTGATATAGTTATTTATTTCTTTCAAAAGGAGGAGATTGAAGAGGAAGATGGTGATTCAATTGAAAAGGTGTTGTGGCATCAGCCAAGGGGCACAGCTGAAGAAGCCACGAGGAATCACAAGCCAACTGAACCTGTATTGCTAAGCCACTTGTTTGACTCTGAACCAGATTGGAATGAGATGGAATTTTTAATAAAATGGAAAGGCCAGTCACATCTGCACTGTCAATGGAAATCATTTTCTGAGCTTCAAAATGTAAGATTATACAATCATTTTATGCTGACCTGTTGTTTCCGTGTAATTACTAATCGTTGGTGATGTTTGTAAGCTTCATTCTGTACTGATCGTAGTTGCTAATTTTCTATTATCTGTTAGCCCGATGGCCTCACATTTCGTTTTCATTTCTTATTTTTTATTTATTTTGTTTTTTTTTAATTATTTTTTTTTGCAGCTTAGTGGTTTTAAGAAAGTTATAAATTATACCAAAAAAGTGATGGAGGATGTAAGGTACCGGAAGACTGTCACACGTGAAGAGGTACTGTGAGCTATTGAATGTCAATCTTGAAATTGTTGATGTTACTGAATAAAAAAAAATAAGAAAAAATAAAAATAAAGGATAAAAGAAGTTTACCACTTTGATGTAAAAGTTATTGGTTTCACTTATTTACGCCCATGCATTTATTGTATTCCATACTGTCAAAATTTTCCTTGCGATGATGAACAATTTTCTTGCTTTCGCTTTATAGACCATGTATGTGTCAATATATTTCTTTCTGCATTTTTTTACCGTAAGCTCGGAATTTATGTGAGATATAGTTGGCATTTGGTTTGGCATTCCATTCTTCTTCTTCTTGAGAAGAGGAAACATATTTCCCTAGAAATTATATTAAGAAGAAACAAAGAAAAATATTTGAAAATACTAAGTGATGTTTCAAACTGTAGCAGTACGAAGAGAACAAAAAGATGGATTTGGGAGATAAATTCTCGTCCCTCATCTTATATTTATATTGATAACCACATTAGATTGGGAAATACAACCAATTACCAATTCAAATCAAATCCCTCAAAATCCTCACACAATCACAATAAATCCTCACTCATCACAATAAACCTAGAATATTTTAATACTTCCCCTCAAATTGGAGCATGTGGATCAAGCACGTTTAGTTTGATAGACAATCACCTGGTATTAAGTATTTTTTTTTTGTTAAGTGGTATTAAGTAAATCAAACATCTGCCTGCTGTTGACGTATTTATTAGTTATTTTATTATGATTAAATTATTACATGGAATAGATCAGTTATATGACTGTTCATCTATTGGTGCATTCATAACTAGATTGAGGTCAATGATGTGAGCAAGGAAATGGACTTGGATATCATCAAGCAAAATAGTCAGGTTTTGCTGTTTATTCTCTTTTCTGATCATCTTTTGCCATCTCTCTCAGTTTGGTGGTTTGCTTTCGGTAATCTGTTGTTTCATTGCACTCAGGTGGATAGAATAATTTCAGACAGAGTGGCTAAGGCTAGTTCAGGTGACATGATTCCAGAGTATTTAGTCAAGTGGCAAGGACTCTCTTATGCTGAAGCAACTTGGTATATTAAACAGATGTTATTTTTCATTGTTGTTGTGACTTCTATTGCGCACCTTCTTTTATTTTCTGATGTTATGTAGCCTCTTCCACAACTATGTAATAAACCACTATTTCCATGAAGTTTAAACTTAAATCCTTCCTATTGCTACCATTTTTATATATTCCGGTTTCTTTACATTATTTTGCAATGGAGACTTGAAAGCACTCATTATCATTATGGTGTGGCTTTCTAGGGAGAAAGAAGTTGATATTGCTTTTGCTCAAGATGCTATCAATGAGTACAAGGTAGTATACTGGTTAATATTTGCATTTTTGGTCTCTAATTTCATGTTCCAATTCTTTTGTTTAATATTTATCAGTGCGGAACATTGGTTTATCGCGCTGACAATTGTATTAACTTCTCGACGATGCTTACCTATTGATCTGCATGTCAGTTTTATACAGAAGACTTTAGATTCTTTTCCTGCATGGGACTCTATTGCACAAATATCTGGTACCACATTGACGTGCCATCTTATAATTGTGTTTGTTCAGTTTGTTATATTGGTGGTATGCTTACTGGACTTTTGTTTTTCTGAATAACACAATTTTATTTGTTGAAAAGCAGTTACTAAAAAATATGGAGCAAAAAAACAAAGCGGAACATGGTGTAGGCGTGGTTTAAATGAAGAATGTGTTGCATTTCCAAATTTGAACCACTTTCAAAATATTAACAATCTTTCTTCATAAAGAGAGGGGGGGCTAGGAGACCTCTCAGCTGGATGTATATTTTTATTACTTGGCAAAAGTTTTTGGAAGAGTGGAATGTAGTTTGGGCGAATATCCAGTTCTATTGTGCACAGATGGAGAGGTCGACAGGGGTAGCACAGATCAAATCTAGATTGTTTTGGCTTAAAAAAGTAATCCCTATCTGCAAAGCTAGGTGGTTGTTCCCTAGAAATGGCCCACAACATGGGGGTCTTACTCTGAAAGTGGACAAGCTGTGATTTAACTTTACTCGCAATGTTGTTTTTACGTGAACCTTTTTGTTGACTTCCTTCTATGCTTTTCTCAGTTAATTTCATTTTCAAGGACAATTTTTTTCTGAAGATTTTTCCATATAATACATCTTAGCTATGCATAATATCATGAAAAATGGATGCAAAATAGGGAAAAAGAAAAATAGAGAATTGTATCTATATTTTAAGAACAACTGAGAAATTGTCTTTGGGAGACTTGGCAGCGAAACAGTTCATTGATTCCTTGATGTCAAGGTTTGCAGAAAACTTTTATTATTGAAGTCACCTAAGATGAAGGTAACAGTCTCTTTGGATCTTAGTTGCTCCTTTCCACTCATGCCCTTCTAAGTAGGTCAGTATTTGAAGCATTGTGTTGTATTTTTATTTGAACTTCACTTTTAACTTTTAGAATTTTTTCTTGTGGGTTTTTGGGTTGAATATATGGATTTATGTGACGTGAAAGAGAATGGAGAAATTAACAATGGAAAATAATAGAAGAAAAGAGATAGGAGAAGAAATTGAATGGAGAAATTAACAATAGAAAAGAAGAGAAGAAAAGAGATAGGAGAATAAATACTTATTAGAAAAACTAAGAAAAATGGTAAACTTACAGAGTAGAAGAATGGAGAAATTAAAATGGGAAAAGAAGAAGAGAGAATAGAAGAGACGTACTGGAAAAAATAAGAAAAATGGGAGAGGTCTTCTACTATAACGTAATGAGTTCGCGCACTTTTTACCTGTAAAGGGGAAGGAGGGAATGAGAAGTTTTGCAGTTTTACTCTACTTGCTTTTTTTATTTATTTATTCATTTTTCTTCTCTCTTTCATCAAATGCATTGAGATTGTTATTCTTTTACCTGGATGATACTTTTTTGGCTGTTACTCTATTACCCGGTTGATCCTCCTTTGAAGGGCAATATTTATTAGAACTTCGCTTCTATTTTGGTTTATGTCATGTGCACATCCTCTGTATAATTTTTTTGGCTTTCTTTGAAGCATTGAATGGATTTGCTTGGTGAAGTTCCTCCCATGGTTCTTAATTATTCAATAAGCTTGTATATGTCCTGATAAAAACATTCTTTCAGTGGCTGATTCAAACAAAAATTATGATAGTCAGGTTTTCTGATTTCTCATAATGTCTGCAGACTCGTGAGGCTGCCATGAGTATACAAGGAAAATTGGTGGATTTCCAGCGTAAGAAAAGCAAAGGTTTGTTACTCCAGCATGCCTATTTACTTTGCTTGTAGCATCCAAATGAAAATATCAAATGTCAATACTATTCTTACTGAGAAGAAGCTGGACCATTTGAGTGATGGCCATAAAGTTTGAAGAACTCATTTTTTTAATTTGAAGTTACGATTGAACACTGGGAATTTTCTTTACAAGAAAAAATGATCTTTGCCTTGTTGTGGAAATCCTTTATCTTAATAAATAGATGAGGAAGAACCTGTAGTTTTTGTTGTATTTCAAGATTCACTAATTGCAGAGGTGTCGACGTTGTAAAAATTAGATTATATTAGTAGTATATGCAATATCAATTATTACCTGGAAGATGAATATTTTCCTGGGGGAACAGGAAATTGATTGTTGATTTGATATTCTAATGTTGAGCCCCAAGTGGTTGTTTGTATAATGGAGGATTAAAATTGAACCGGTTGAGACAATCCTTACTATTATGTTTGCCCTGAAGTTTGGTGGAAGTCCTTTTAGGTTTTTGTCATTCCAAAAAACGCCCTTGAAGTGTAGTTATACGAATGCCATATAATTTTTATATAATATTTTATCTCAAGGAGTCCCGTTACATGTTTACTTACTCTCTTTCTAATGAACACTCACCATTTGACAAGTACCCAGTGTGTGGGCAATCTTTCTAGTATTAAATTTAGGTGAGCTAGTAGGAAACTTGCTTTTTCCCAAAATGTGATGAATTACGGAGTTGGTGACTGCATTTGACTGAGTCATGCCAGTTGACACATTATAGGAATAACATAATGATGGGAGAATAACGGTAAAACCTAGTTTGGTGCAAGGGAATAATAATCCCCGCCCTTTCATTCCATTACCTTATCAGGTACACTTATTTAAAGTGGGAATAGCTATTGCATCCCATTCTCACATTTTCATTTCTCTTTCAAAAGAGTGCAGAAGAATTTATCAGAAATTTATGCTATAATGCTGTGGCAATAGCATAAATGTAATAAAATGTATCTTATAAATTTGCCACATCATTTTGGCTAGATTTTCTGGTAGATTCTTTTGATAGAGTAGCATTACTTTTCAAAAAATTGATGTTTGTATCTTTTTTTACATTTCATTTTATCACAACTTATGTGAAATATGTAACCAAATTATGAGAATTGGAATGTTCATTCCATTCCCTTGATTTCTTGTGATACGGAAACAAGGGAATGTAATACATTTTAAAAGATACTGATTTTTCAAAGATAACTGATTTTGTAATTTTGTTGCATATTGAACCATTTTCTTTAAATCCTATTTTTACTTGTCTTAAAATTATTCGGATATTAGTTTGGGGTATTGAGCAGGACCCAGTGGCGTCTACTTTCTTTCGTCATGCACCAAGCAAGGATTAATTCCGAACCTGAATTTGTTAACTCTAATATCAGTAATATATACACTCACATTTATCCATACAGAAGGACTATAGTTGCAATGGCCACTGTCACTACTTCCTGTTCCCCATTTTTCTTGTTTCTACATCTGTTTCAATGCACTCTACTTCCTTGCATTCTTATCTATCAAATAGTGGAAAACTATGGTTGATTTCGAAAACTCTCGACTTTCAGCAAGTTTGAGGAAGCTTGATGAGCAGCCTGAATGGTTGAAGGGTGGAAAACTTCGAGATTATCAGCTTGAAGGGTTGAATTTTCTTGTTAACAGGTATAAAAAAATATATTCTATGAAGCTGGGTGATTTATACAGGAATTTTGTATTTCAATTGAGCTTCTGTTGCAACGTTGTGCTAAGTGGTGCCTGTTTTGTAGCACAGTTGGAGGAATGATACAAATGTCATATTGGCTGATGAAATGGGTCTTGGTAAAACGGTACAATCTGTTTCTATGCTTGGGTTTTTACAGGTATGGATTTACTTTTGTTAGTGGTCTGCTATGAATCTGCTCTCTTTCTGAGGATCATTCACCAGTTTCCTTGCTACAGAATGCTCAGCAAGTTCATGGCCCATTTCTTGTTGTTGTGCCATTATCAACTCTGTCAAATTGGGCAAAGGAGTTCAAGAAGTGGCTTCCTAGCATGAATGTTATTGTGTATGTTGGAACCCGGGCAAGCCGAGAGGTGTGTCATACTTCGATGTGATCTGGTTGTGTTTCTTGCACTGATTAGGATATAGTGTGAATGTTCCTTGGATTATGAACTGATTAGGATATAGTGCCAATGGTCCTTGGATTATTTTGAAATTACAAGCATTTTTTTATCACCTCTTATTTCATATGTAAATTGTGTGCTTTGCATTCTTTGGGGGGATCAGCTGATAGTTAAGCCCTATTGTATGTTTTTGTTTATTAGACCACCGTTTTTTAGACCAAAGAGTTAGATGGAAAGCTGTCCATTCTTGGTTCTCCTGTAGCTGGATCTTCCAGAATTTTAGCGGGCACTTTAACCTTGCAAATCAATTTGTTTGTAGGAAAAGATGGTTATCTGGGGCATCAATCAATAAGGACTATTTTTTCACAGACACACACCATCTAGGACGTTTGATAAAGATATAAACTTAGTAAATTCTCTACCAGTGAAATTCTGAGGGAAGTTAAAAGTCCAGTAGAGTGAAGAAGGAAAGGGTTAAGAGGTCATTAGAGCAAATGGCAGATCGTGGTTTCTGGAGAGCCTATATAAATTTGGGGGTTGAATTGAAAAAGAACATTCCCGATACAGCAAGTCCCCATGAACAAGATTTTGTCCAGTTGGCCACAACCCATTTCCATAATTGATAGAGAAAGACATACCCATGGCAAGACTTTTCCATGGAATTTTGAAGGTACCTCCTTTCAACCATTCAAGAATCCCAATCATTATTCAAGAGGCAGTATTTAGTTCTGATGGCAAGATGCCACAGTGAATTCTGTTCAAGTAGAAATCTCCAAGCCATTTTCCCAACGAGGTGTTGCTTCTAGTTGTGATATTACCCACCGCCAAACCACTTATTTTTACGTAGGGATACGGTTTCCCAATTGAGTAGATGATCTCTTTTGCCATCATAACAACCATCCTGAATGAAATACATCATCATGGACTCAATTTTAATGAAACCTTGGATGGCATTTTGATGGTAAACATAAGACAGATGGGGATGTTAGGTACCACTGATTGAATTAAGGTCAGCCTTCAAGCCTATTTATAATCTTGTCGAGGAAGAGGTCCCGAAAACTTATCAAAGCAGGTTTCCAGCAAGAGGGACAAGATATTTCGTCGGCCAATAGTCAAATAAGCGCATAATTTGTCTAATAAGTAAATCTACTCATCTTCATCATCGTCTTTGTCAATAAGATAAGATTTATTCATAATTGTACATGAGGAACCAAAATCCTCTCTCTCCTATAAGTCCCTTAAGAATCCTAGTCTCAGTAGCCCTTTTGATCAATCTAGTTAGAACATCAACTACTAGAGTGGGGAGGAAGGGGAAAAAGCGGTTTACCATGTCTTAAGCCATGAGAGGCTTCAAAAGTTCTTCCGTGATTGCCATTGACAATGACTGAAAAATTGGCCAAAGATAAACACGATCTCATCCATTTTTTCGGTTTCCTGCCAAAACCTGTTTTTTTTTTTTTTTAAAAATCAACCAAACCAAACCAACCATTTTCCCATTAGGTGGGGTCGGCTATATGAATTTGACGACGCCAATCAATTAGGTCTCAAATCCTTGAATAAATCCGACTAAATATTGTGTTGGTTGTCGGTTACCTAATGCACAACTCTCCTTAAAATGAAAGTCATTTTGCATTCCACCCTGTAATCCTCAAAAGGTTATTGGTTATAAGCATGCCATCCTAGATTTGCTTGCCTTCAATGAATGCTCATTGAGCAGAAGAAATGGTACCGGATAGCACAAATTTTAACCTCCTAGTAATAACTTTGCCATAATCTTGTATAAGGAAGAAATTAAACTAATAGGATGAAAATCCATCAGTTTAGAAGGGTGATTTTCTTGGGATAAGGCAAATGAAGGTAGCATTAATGCAAGCGTTTGCAATCCTACTTTGAAATATCTTCTTAAAAAATTTCATTAGATCAAACTTAATCACATCCCAGCAATCTTGAAACAGTGTAATAGTGAATCCATCCGGCTTAGGAGCTTTATCTCCACCACTTTCAAAAACAGCCAATCTGAAAATACTTCTCAAACCAATATAATATATATGTGTGTGTGTGTATCTCTAATTGTCTTAATTGGTCTGATATCCAAGCCATCAAACCCAAAACTGCCCAAATCCCCAGAAGTGAATAGTTCATGGCAAAAGCTGATTATCTCCTTAGTAATCATATCCTCCTGATCCACCACGGCGCTATCTTCTTTCTCAAGCATGTTAATGAAGTTTTTAATTCTCCTTCTATTGGCCACTCTATGAAATAGTTTCAAATTGTTATTCCCATCTCTTAGCCAATTGACTTCTTATTCTTGACTCCAAGAATTATGATGCAATTGCTCTAATGTGTTCTCCATCACATGCTGCTTGGGAGTTTTTTTATGTTAGCTTGTCCACTTGTTGTTCATAAAGGAAACCTCCTCTTGTGATATCTATCAATCAGCAGTATTGTAAATATGTGCTGTCCTAATTTATTCATTTTCACAAGTTCCATTTCATTATTCTAATGATAATTCTTTTTGATTGCAGGTTTGTCAGCAATATGAATTTTACACAAATAAGAAGGGTGGCAGGGGTATAAAGTTTGATACACTTTTGACTACATATGAAGTATTATTGAAGGACAAGGCTGTGCTATCCAAAATCAAATGGAACTATCTTATGGTTGATGAAGCTCATAGGTTAAAGAACAGCGAGGCATCATTGTATACAAGTCTTTTGGTATGCCATTGTTTCCATTATTATCTCTTTTGTTTTTAAAAAAGAAAAAAAGTTCTTGTACTCGTTATGTATAAATGTATCTTTCTTTGTAAAGTTATTTTCTGGATGCTATACCTGTTTCTACAGGAATTTAGCACCAAGAACAAGTTGCTTATCACTGGAACTCCTTTACAGAACAGCGTTGAAGAGCTATGGTAATTGTTAGTTATTGTTAGAAGTCTATGTTTGACATTATACATTGGAGTATTCTTGGTCATTTGTCATTTTAAATAATAAGTTTCATGGTATTTGTTTTTTAACTAAAGCTGTGGACATCATTGAAGTTGGAGTTTAGAATGGGACATCGTATGCTTTTATCTGTTTTACTAGTTGCTGTCAGACATTTATGACGGGGCAATGTGTTGAATTCAATAATGCTGAAGTTCAATGATTTATCACATGATTCTCATTTTGAATGTTTAATTGCATTATATGGGCATAAACATATGTTGCATGAAGTTTGGATTGTTAAATAGTGAAGTAGATAATTTCTTATTTTACATTATTGCTTTGTTTTTTCTGTTTATAAGCTAATTTTGCATGTTTTTATCTCTTCTTGTGTTCTAGTTATTTTGGGAGGATAAAATATCTTGTTGAGATTGTTTATGCTACATGTGTTAACTGTTTGTGAGTTAATGTTAGAAGTTTTGTCTCTTCTCATGTTCTAATTATTTTGAGAGTATAAATTGTCTTGTTATATCTGTATGTTCTATTGTATTTGTGTGAGTTCCAATTTTGACAGACAAATGTGTAAAAGACCGTATTCCCAATTAATCTTTGTTAAACTGCAGGGCTCTGCTTCACTTTCTGGATCCTGACAAGTTTAAGAGCAAGGACGAATTTGTTCAAAATTATAAGAATCTTAGTTCATTTAATGAAAATGAGGTTCATGCCACTGTCACCTACCTTTTTAGTTGTACTTCCATTCTTTACTTGTCCCATTTATAATTCTTTGATCAACTTGATGGATTATTTTTCTTGTATTGACGAGGTTGAAGTTTGATTATGTTATTTTGTTTAGCTGGCTAATCTTCATATGGAATTGAGGCCTCACATCCTTCGAAGAGTTATCAAGGATGTTGAAAAATCCTTACCTCCAAAGATTGAACGTATACTTAGGGTTGAGATGTCCCCTCTTCAGAAACAGTTAGTACTTCGTATTTGCTTGTATTTTTTTTTTCACCAAGCTCAAGTTCATTTTTTTGACACTGTTGCTGATTAATTTAATACAGGTATTATAAATGGATATTGGAACGTAATTTCCACGACTTAAACAAAGGAGTTCGTGGAAATCAGGTTACGAAGTTAAATATTGTCTTGAATTTTCTTAGAACATTTTTTTCCCAGCTGTATTTGGCCCCTGTTGGTAAACAATGATGCCTTTGCTTAGTTTTTGTGGTTCATCATTTGCTTCTTTTTATTTTTGCTTATATATGTTTTAGATAGTTTTGTCCCAAATACCAGGTGTGGCAATTTAGACAATTTAGACAAGAAATTCGTAGAATTTCATTGACTTCAGTTGACTAGTTGTTAATTGCTCTTCTCTGCTTGATTTGTTGATGACTATATATTTTTATGTCGTGGGTGGTAGTTTTGACATAACTCCAATATTTGCAGGTTTCACTTTTAAATATTGTGGTAGAATTGAAGAAATGCTGCAATCATCCGTTTCTGTTTGAAAGTGCAGACCATGGTTATGGTGGGGACACGAGCATTTCTGGTAGCAGTAAACTAGAACGGATAATATTAAGCAGTGGGAAGTTAGTTATACTTGATAAGCTGCTTGTCAGATTGCACGAAACTAATCATCGCGTGTTAATATTTTCTCAGGTTTGTTTCTGATACTTAACTGGATATGACCTCAACAACTTGCTTATATTATTTATTTATTTTTTCACTGGACCAGAAATTGGTCTAACCAATGCAATTTCAAGCATTGGCATATCCTTTTTTTTCTTTTTGTTATGTCTAACATAATTTCCTCCACCTTGGTGATGGCTTAGAAGTTGAAGTATGGTTTAGCCAGCAGCTAAACACAGTAAGACAAAGTAACAAAACTTCAAGGCACTTTGTAGCTAACCTTGGGTTGAGCTCTAATCTTTAAGTTCGAGCCATGCTTTTCAAGGTTTGGATTCAGCCGAGGTTTGGCTTGACTCGTCTTAGCTTGTTTTAGATGTTGGATCCTTTGTTGTGATTTTGACAGCAACATAATAGTTAAGGTAGATAGAGGAAAAAGTTCCAGATTTTCCACATGAGTTCTAGTCTAGCAGTCTGAAGCTGAAATCACTTGTATATTCTCAGTCCATGGTTTACTGGTCATAAGAATGGCTCTTGTTCTTGGGGGCTATACTAGATGGAACCTATAATTTGGAATGAAATTGAGAAAGTGACTTGCATAATGTGGAGAGTTGTGGATGGTCTAGAATTTACATCCACATTCAAACAAAAGATTGAAGAAATTGATGTGAAAAATCCTTGGCAAGGATTACCATTATGGGTTGATGGTGGATGAGTTGGGCAATGGTGGATTGGGAAGTTTGTGGGAAACTAATTCAATAAATTAATGCAGAATTCAATATATAAGATATTACAAAATATGATATACATAAAATTTTATTATTTTAGGGGGTTTTGTTTGCTCAAATTTATGTTCAATCATATAAAATAATTGAGTATGCCTTGTGGCTTATCCGAAAAATGTAGAATATGGATATACCACCCATTTTGAAGTGTTCCTCGTGCTTCATAAGTTGAGGACCAGACCAAATGATATGCTTTTGAAAGGAATTTTTTGATGGAATAAAGCTTGAATGGGAATTTGCTTAAGTTGCATCCTTAGGGTAAGTGAAGATTTCATTGCACTTTGGGAATTGCACGGATTTCAAATCTCATTCCATAACTTTGGAGAACATGAAGAGATACATGGTTGGTCCGCTTGTTATGTTGGCTCACGATGCTGACATGTGCCTCAACCATAATGGACAAATTAATGTGGACATTTTGTCAGTCCAATAAAGATCTTATTCATGTCAACATGAGCTCTCCATTGAAACTGAAAACTCGATCAAATTGAACAACTGGAAAGACAACGATACAATTTTTATTTTGTGAGACAGTCTTAGACTAGCGTAGTGGTTTGATTGGGTAAGCAAAACTCTTTCATCATGGGAAACTAAATGTGACTTACAAGATATTTCCTATTCGATATACTTTGAGCCTATAGTTGCTTATGCTCGCTTTTTGCATTTTTTTCTTTTTGGTTAAACACTTTGGCTTGCGTTGTTAATTCAAATGCCTTGACAGGAGCTTTAATTTACTTTACATAATACAGTGGCGTACATGATTTGGTGTGTGATTTGATTCTGTATGTTCATGAACATTCTTGTTCATTTAGGGCAAGCTGCATAACCATGGTTCTGAATATTCTTAAATTCATACAATCAAGAAAACTGGCTTTTCCTAAATTGGTACTTTAAATTTAGAACTTGCAACAGGGCTTAATAATTAGTAATAAACATATTCATGATTGTAGGACCAGCAGTCTTATGATACAGTTTGGGAAAATCAATCTGAATCATGTAAAACCTAGTTAGGATGTTTCTAGATCCTTTAAGTCACATCCTACGCAATCCAATTTTTACAATTTCTTTGGCTTAATATGTAAGCTATTTAGATACTTCTATGTTCTAAATACCCATTTCACATAATTTGATATAGATACAATTCAAGCATCTCATTTTCTGCTCTGCCCATAACTGCTTGAATCTTGAATCCTTTATATAATTTTGTCTGTTAAAAGATTAAATAAACCTTCCCTTATTGCTGGCATGTTTTCATGAAAAATTGCACCTTGGTGGATGATTTTGTTTTATCTCTGTGCATCTAACCTATTTACGGTGACGCTATCTAACCTATTTATGGTGACGCTTTTGATGTTTCTTATATTGAAAAGGGGGAGGCTGGCATAGCTAAGCTATGTCAGCGCCGTGACATTGAGTCGGTGATCGTTGGATTAAAATCCAACAATCCCAATGCATTAACATTATTTTAATTCAAGATAAACGTAAATGCATCTAGACCGTTGAATTTAAAATCAACAATCCGGATTGCAAGTCATGGAAATCCTCTTTTATTTGTGTCCTCTTTGTTTTCTATTATTGAATGTCATACCACAAAATGCCTCGGTATGTTTGTGGCTGCTTGTCTAATTAGTTTACATGTATGCCATGGTTTGGTGTGTTTTGCCATTGTTTTTTGTTGCAAAGATGATTTCTTGGTGATCAATCTGATGGATGCAAGCACATTAAGCTGAATGCTTCACACTTATTGCAGATGGTTAGGATGTTGGATATATTGGCAGAGTATTTGTCACTTAGGGGGTTCCAATTTCAAAGACTAGATGGTAGTACCAAGGCTGAGTTGCGTCAGCAGGCTATGGACCATTTTAATTCACCTGGTAGTGATGATTTCTGTTTCCTTCTTTCAACTCGTGCTGGTGGCTTAGGTATCAATCTTGCAACAGCAGACACAGTTATAATATTTGACTCAGACTGGAACCCCCAAAACGACTTGCAGGTTGGTACAATACAATATCCTTTCCTTTTGAATTATCATTCTTCTTTCACATTCAAATGTTATTCATCATCGTGATTATTATACTGTTGTTGCTGTTGTCTTCATTTGTCAGGCTCCTTTCCTTTTGCGTTGTCATTCATTTTTTCCACATTCAATTGTTTTTTTATTGGTGTATTGTTGTCATAATCATCATCATCACCATCGTAGTTTTCTTTGTATAGGCAATGAGTAGGGCTCATAGAATTGGGCAGCAAGAAGTTGTTAACATCTATCGATTTGTTACGAGCAAGAGTGTGGAAGAAGATATCTTGGAGCGTGCTAAGAAGAAGATGGTATACTAACTAGCAATCTTGTTCTTCTCTTCCTAAATATGCCTTTGCATATCATTCTTGTTCAAGTGCATTGATGTGCTTGTTTACATTTTCCTCCATTAATGTGTGGGTTTTTTAATCTTCTGTTGTATCCCTGATAGGTTCTTGATCATTTGGTGATTCAAAAATTGAATGCGGAAGGCAGATTAGAGAAGAAAGAAGCGAAAAAGGGAAATTCCTTTGACAAAGTAAGGATGTCAACTGGAATACTATACATAACTGTAGTGTTTTTCTTAAAGGACGTACGGACTACATCGGTGCTTTTTGAAATTTGAAAGTGTTGTTTTGGTTAACGTAATTACTTGTCATCATAGTAGTCACTGTCAGATTTATGTTCCTCTTTCTCCTCTGCTGAATACTCATGAAATTACATCCCTTACTTTATTATTTTTTTACATGCAGTTGCTTTCATTCTAATATTTGCTTTTCATGACAGAATGAGTTATCAGCAATCTTGAGGTTTGGTGCGGAGGAACTATTTAAGGAAGACAAAAATGATGAAGAAAGCAAAAAGAGGCTTTTAAGTTTGGATATTGATGAAATTCTTGAAAGAGCAGAAAAGGTTGAAGAAAAGGAAGCAGGAGATGAGCAAGGGCATGAATTGTTGAACGCTTTCAAGGCAAGATCATAAAACTTGAAGTTGATTGTCATAATCAGTGTCTTGAATTTTAGAAGGGAATTTCCTTTTCCTCTTTATTTATTTATTTATTATTATTATTATTATTTGGCTTTGTTTTGCTTTTTCTTTATTTTCCTTTTTTTTGGTTGTTTTCTTTTTAAATAATATGTTTTCATACATGGTAGATCCCACACTTGTACATATGTCTTATATAAGTTTATTCTTTTTCATTACTGTATTTAGGTTGCCAACTTCTGCAATGCTGAAGATGATGGAAGTTTTTGGAGCCGCTGGATTAAACCGGAGGCTATAGCTCAAGCTGAAGTATGAACCTAACATTTAAATAGGATTTAGTCATGAAATACATGTAAACATTTTCTTATATTGCTTCTTTATTCTATAAATAGTTAATTAATTTGAGTATATATTTACTGGTTTCCTTTTTCTTTAGGAAGCATTAGCTCCTCGTGCTGCAAGAAGCAATAGGAGTTATCTTGAAGCTAACCCACCTGAGAGAACTAATAAAAGGAAAAAGAAGGGAGTTGAACCTCTAGAGAAAGGCCCAAAGCGCCGCAAAGCTGATTGTACTGGGCATTCAGCACCGGCAATTGAAGGAGCTGCTGCTCAAGTAAGAGGATGGTCTTATGGGAATTTGTCAAAGAGAGATGCTACACGCTTCTTCCGGGCGGTTAGAACCCAATCACTTCTTGTGCATTTTTGAACCTTGTACACAGGCATACATTTGTGTGTATTGTTATATATGCAGCTTAGGAGTCTCAGGTGGCATATTATGAAAACGAGCCAACCTTTTTATTCTGAGCTCAAATTCGAGCTCGATTTGAACTTCTATATAGACTCGAGCTCAACTCGCAAATAGCCCGATTAAACAAAAACTACGTCATTTTAGTTTAAAATATAATAAATAAAATATTATTAAAAAATATAAAAATATTATTAAATATATATATATTATTTTATTGAGTCTACTCGTGAGCTTTTGAGCCGAGTTTTTCTAGGTTCGAGCTCGAATCTAAATGAGCTACAAATCAACGCCGCTGTTTTTAGTCATAAACCGAGCTCGAGCCGAGCTCGAATAGCTCACGAATAGTTCGATTTGTTTCAAACCCTATATATAATTAGACAACATAGAAATTTCCAACTATCTGGTTTTATTTATTGGCATAAGCTGCCTAGCCTAAGAAGCTTTTTTCTTCTTTTCCTTTATTTCTTTCCATGCTATTCTTTTTATTCTGTGATGAGGACTAAGTTTGAGCCTATATTATGTGGAAACCTTTTCAATTGATGAACATAAAAATTCTAGTTTAGTGAGCCCAGAAACAATCTGTTCAATAATCCTTTTTTATTTTGAACAGAAGTCCCTCTTGATTGATGGTTGCCTGGAACTCTAAGGTGATCTAAGCTTTAGATCTAAGCTTATGTAGATCAATTTTTTTTTTTTTTTGGTTATGAAGCCTGCTGCTTCGCCAACCTGGTGGATGGGTACTTGGGTTACTGTAAATCTGTTGTCTCAATCCATTGGGTCAATAATTGCATTGTTTGAATTTGTGTAAACATTTATAATACATGAAAATCATGGAAAACCGTCTCACCTGTAAGTCTATCATGAATTGATTGATTTGGCATTTTATCGTGAGAATGATGAGTGCATGTTGGAGCTTCATTAGTTTGTTCGTGATCCATCTTTTCCTTCGCTTTCCCGAAATAACTGTTCGTGCCAATAGATGCATTGTTTGAATTTATGTAATCTTTAAACATGATAAGCTTGATTTAATTATTAAATGTGGAAACAAGGTGGTGCCTCTAAGGCACTAGTCTATCATGAATTGATTGATTTGGCATTTTATTGGAAGAATGAATTAGTGGATGTTTCGAGCTTCATTAGTTTTGGCATGATCCATCTTTTCTTAGGGAGTACCTAAAATAACTGTTCATGCTTTTCATCTCTAAACTTTATTGTTTTTCTCATCTTTCAGCCCTATTTCTTCTATTTTAAGTGCTGCTTTGTTTCTGTTCTCTCTCTGTCACAGATAACTTCCTCAAGTTATCTTGTTCGCCACCTTCTCTTGCTTGGCAGTTCACCTTCCTAGGGATTATTAGGTTTTCTTTTATCAAAATGTTGTAAATTATAGTTAAACCAAACCAAATCAAGTCTTTTCTCACTTGGTGGGGTTGGCTATATGGATTTGACGATACCAATTAAATCTATTTAGGGTCATGACCTCCGTTAAATCCACGGAGGTAATATCTTGTTTAATAGTTTCTTTCCAACTTCTTTTAGGTCTCCCTCTCCCTCTTCTTGTTGTAAATTATAGTTTATCCACACTCACACGCAAAAAAAAAAAAAAAAAAAAAATAGGTTTAAAACTATTGAGCCTTCTATTAAAACACCATTCCCCACTCCAGTCAGTCTTTTTTGTTTGTTGTTGTTGTTGCCTTTTTTTTTTTTTTAGGCTTTTAAGTACATTTAGAAAGTGCTCTCTCAGTTATTCTTTATGGATTGAAACAATGAGTTGTTCCCTGCAAAAAGTTGATATTCCGTAGGGCTAAGGCCTTTTCTTTCTGTCGCTATCATCTCTCCCAATCCTATTCTATCAAAAGGTGCTTCTAAACCTATTCCTCCTACATACATGAAGGTGCGCTGCATGGTTGATGAGAGGGGTTGTTCCCCTAGTAAATGATATTTACTAGTTAGAAAAGAAGATATGTTGCATGGTCTTATAGTTCTCTGTGTGGATGGGAATACGTGTCTACATGTTGGCTTCACGTAAATCGATAGTGTTAAGGGCTCAAGTTAATTATTGTGTACTGGTGCTGGGAGGATATTAAATTCTTTAAATTATTGAAATATGATTTTTTATTACTTTTTTTATTAGCTAAAAAATTTAGTTTTCTTAACTTCAATCTTGCCTTCTCTCTTATTTTATTTCCCTTTTGTGAATATACATTGGTTATTTTTAGCTGTTTTTAGAGATGCTTTTTTATCCCTCTGCGTAAGAAGTTTTACAACTATTGTAATGACTTTGATACTTACTATAAATGCTATAAACATCTAGCTTCTCTATTTATTTGTGCAGTACTGGTGCACTCGTTTACTTTTCACGTAGCAATTAAAAAAAAAAAAAATCATTTGCATAGGGTTTTTTGACCTGTATGATAATTGAACGGAGATGTCATCATGTTTCTACTTTCTAACTGGATTTTACTTTCCTTCTAATTTTCTTTCAAAATTTTGTTGTCCTGATGATATTAGGTTAAGAAGTTTGGAAATCATAGCCAAATTGGCTTAATAGCGACTGAGGTTGGCGGGGCAGTTGAAGCTGCTCCTGAGGAAGCGCAGATTGAGCTTCTTGATGCGTTGATTGATGGTTGCAGAGATGCAGTTAATGGGGAAAATTTTGATCCAAAGGTTAGATATTGAATTTTATTGAGACATGAAAAAGTGCAGCTCCTGCAGTTTTCTTCTGTTGGGAGCATTTTGATGCTACAGAATACTGATGGTTAAATGCGGTATTTACCTTTAGGGCCCTATATTGGATTTTTTTGGTGTCCCTGTGAAGGCTAATGATTTGCTAGGCCGCGTTGAAGAACTTCAACTCCTAGCAAAGCGCATTAGTCGCTATGAGGATCCCATCTCACAGTTTCGAGCTATGGCTTACCTTAAACCGTCAACTTGGTCAAAGGGTTGTGGATGGAATCAGAGTAAGTTCTTAATCCCTTCAAGTTTTATGCAATTATTTTCTTTTTCTGCAAAAGATTTTTCTGCCATTTGTTGGATGCATAATCTTTCATTGTTAATTATATCTTCAGAGGATGATGCTAAATTGCTTCTGGGGATTTACTACCATGGATTTGGCAACTGGGAAAAGATAAGATTAGATGAAAAACTCGGTCTTACGAAGAAAATTGCTCCTGTGGAGCTTCAGCATCACGAAACTTTCCTACCACGAGCTCCCAACTTGAATGAACGGGCTTCTCAACTTCTGGAAATGGTAGGTGTTGACCTATATTCTTATTTTCATATTTACAAAAGTTGCTCGTTGGCAGTCTGAGCTTCTTCATCATATTCATATTTGGCATCATTCTCAACTTTCTTGCTTTAAAAAGACTACCGTTGGTCTGTTTCTTTGTTAGAATCAGGAATTGAGGGGTTTTAGGCCGCTTTTGCTTAGTTGGGAGACATCGAAACTGAAGGAAAGGAGAAATTTAATTTAACTTTTTGCAAGTTTGGGTTGCAAGAAAGTGGAAATATTCGACAAAGTACCGCTGACTAAAATATTCAAGAAAATAGTAACTGACTAATGGCTTGACTTGATTTTCTTTAAAAAAATGTAGAAGATTTTCTTGGAACTTTAAGAAATGAACTTTTCTATTTCAAAAAATGCATGTTGAAAATTTTGTTTGTTAGTTTGCTCATTTCACTTGTATTTTCATTTCATAGGTTTTTTTATATATATATATATATATATTTAATTCTTCTTGACAGTGTCTCATGGTTTGTCATTTTTCTTACCTCGTACAAAAATTTGTTGTTGGAAGTTAGTGGTTCACATTTGCACTTGTTCTGTAAGGGAACATTGAATGTAAATTCAACAACCAACCCCCCCCCCCCCCCCCTCTTTTTTTTTTTTTCCTTTCCATTTTTGCCTTTCTCTAATCTAGTTGGGGAGCAGATGATGGTTTTTGTTAAGTGTAAGGTTTGGACCATTTAAACTGTGAAGCTGCAAACATCGCATGCCAGAATGCATTCCACGTGGGAAGAGTTATCACCCAAACAAGAATACGGAATGGTAAATGTTTTTTCCCCCCTGAAAGATCTGTGTTTAATCTGGTTCAATATGTCATTTATGATGTTTTTATCTTGTTATAGATGAAGGTTGATGTTTAGGCTGATGTACAAGATTGGTTTGAATGGGTTTGGCTCATATGTTGGTTCCCTGGTTTCTACCATTGAAGATTTAGAATATTGACAAATTTCACTTTACCTAATTGAGCTCTACTCAAAATTCTGAGGTTGTTTTGAGTAAAATAAAAAAAATACAAAATTTTACAAATCACTACAAATACGAATTAAAAATTAAGAGATTATAAAATTTAAATTTTTTTACTCATGGTACAAATCACGATATACTAAATTTTATAAATTTATACAATTTTATATAACTTCAAACACATCTTCTATTTCATAACTTTTTTTTTTCTTGTAATAATTAGAAGTTAGAATATTTAATTAATTGTAATATCTTCTTAGTTACTATTTCTATCATTGCACTCTCACTGTTACTGTTACTGTTCCATAAAAGTCACTAAAAGGGTATTGCAATTTATGAAAAGTTTTAGACTTTGTTAAAAGGGGGGAAAAAAAAAATGAGGCTTTTGTGGGTGGCCATAATGCTTCTAATTTTATTGTTTCAGGGATAATTAGGTAGTCAAGATCATGATTGGTGGGAGGATTGTTCTTATCTTAGGGCTTAAAGCCATGTCTATGGAACAAAAAACTAAATTAAAACAATGCTAAGGTGGGGTTGAAGGAGATTAAATTGTTGTTATTGATTTGAAATTTTATTAAAAAATTTTGAAAAACGATAAAAAATATTAAAAAGCTCTAAAATATTTTATCTCAATGTACGAATTATAAATGTACAATTTATTTAATTTAAATTTATTTAATTTTTTTTTTACCATTCCAAACACACGATAAACTATGTAGCAAAGTTCTGGCAATGTTTTCCAAATGAAGCAACGGTTGACAAACTCTACGGTTGTGTACTAATAAAATATGTGTCCTTGGAAGTGGAAAACAATGGAAAGCCTTTTAGAAGGCAATTAATGTGACTGAAGAATTTGTTTCCTTCGACAGTGTACAAAAAGGGAATTTCTTGCTGGACTTGTCTTCTTGCATGCCAAACACGCATGTAAATTCCATCAGGAAATTACTCTATACAGAAATGTGCAATATGCAGGCATGTTAAGGCATTGGTTAAGTAGTGGTTCTGGGTTATATTGAGAATTAATAGAAACATGTCAAGTATAACATATTTTTACGTGCACTTAAAAGTTTATTATTCAAAAGAATTTTACATAAACTATCTCAAATAAGTTTCTATGATACAGAATGTTATCGTAATTTTTAATATTTAAAGTGACACAACAACAATTCTTTAAGATAAAAAATGTGTAGAGCTACTAATATGAGTCTCTTTTTCATCCTTTTTTTTTTTTTTT